>JASCZW010006561.1:0-90627 GCA_034211315.2 Aedes japonicus
ATGTACCATTTACAAACAGAAGAGCTGACAAGCTGGAATGCTGCAACTATCGTTCAAACACGATGTTGGGCGACACCTTCAAGTTACTCTTTCAAATTCCATACCGCTACCTGTCACCAATTGTGAAGGAGTTCGTGGGGCAATACGCAAATATAACGTGTTCACTGGAATGATAGAAATGTTCAAGTATTCATTCCGCCATGGCTCAACAATTTCAAATGACGTCCTAAAAAATTTCAAATCATTCAAAATTTAATGTGCACAGCCAATTAAAAAGCTGTATGAAAATTATTGAGAAAAATGTCGAATCTGTGTTTGCATCGCTCTCTTATGAGATAAATCTGCTTTCATAGTTATTCTGGCAACACTGATAAAAGAAATCGGCAACGAATCGGTTCTCACCAATTAATTAATTATCATGACATTTTCAGCTTTTGTCAATAGAGACAATAGATCACAACGACGATACACAGTTCGATTATATTTCCTAATTATGTTATATATAAGTTAAATCTAAAATTCCCATAGAAGTAGCGATTTTTTGTAACGATTTTCGAAACTACTGTGTATGGAAATTATTGGCTTGGATCTAACTTAATTCGAGTTTATTTATACTTGTTTGGCAATGCGTCTGATGGGCTTCAAATGGTGAGTTGACAACTTCTAAGGAGGGTGCGACCGACGCCCGGTCCTTACAAGTTCCTACCTCACGCCTCCACGAGTCATATGATCACAAAAGACTGCCAGCTGAAACATGGAGACACTGGTTGGCGTAGCCTGGGCAATGTTGTCAATCTGACAATGAGGGGGTGAGGGGGTGATACCGGTAAATCATATCATATGATTCCATATCTTTCAGGTCCTCCAGGTCAGCAGGTATTATAAAATAATTTAAAAATTAAAATTCATCTCTTTTTCATGGCTGTCATACATTTCCTGGTTCATAATGGATGCATAAGTTTTTCTACAATTGCAGCAAAACAGCAGTCGGCACACATGTAATTTTCAGTTCATGTTATAAAATCCCTTCACTATATATATTACCTTTTAGGACATTGTTTATTCATAACCATTATCATCCATCTTCATCATCATCATTATCATTTTTATCATTACTAGTGTTTTCGGGATTTATATTTTAAGATACATTTTACATTTTTTTTTATAATTTCACCTAATAGGTTACATATATGTTTAATTATTTTGTCTTATATGTTCAATTATCAAAATGAGTAAGAAGTATCTAGTGCCTTGAATAAAAATAGTTGCAACGGAATCTATGATGAGCTTTTGTACTTATTACCTAATGTAATTTTCATTTCCGGTTTGCAAATGGACCTTTTATCAAATCTGAGATGATCTGATTCATGCAGCGCTGTTTGCCACTTGGCTAGTGTCTGATGTTATAGTTCAATTTTTGGCATTACTGTATCATAACTCACAATATCTGCTTGTTTTTAATATCCATTTGTCTCTAATTCCCTTTCAATTTAATCTTCCCTATTTTCCTAACACAGGAGCAATAGTTAATAAGCCAGCAAAAATAAAAGCGGATTGCTGTTATAAAATCAACATCAAGCAGCAAATAGTGACCATGGCAACAGTAAATTAAAATGTATAATTGTTGGTTTTGTAAAATTTAACAAACTTTTTCAGGATACCTCAAATCAAGATTTTGGGAAATTGCTGTTATCGCTGAAAACGAACGAAATGCGCAAACCACAGAACTCTATACTTAAACACTTTACAACATTTCTTGCATTTCAGGATCAACCGAATGGAGATCATGAATAATAGATACGAGTGATTGCAGTATTTTTCATTTACATAAATATACACACTATTATATAAATATTTCATGGGATTGGGAGGAACCATCAGGGCATCCGATTGAAGCACTCTGAATGGGGAGAGTGGGAGCGCAACTTTCCATTGCTAACAGTTTGTGAATAGAGGGCGGGCCCTTCTCCCCGCCCATTGGGGCATCCTCATGTTTGACAGCTTGCTATTTTGACCAATTGTTCAATCTTGTTGTTGGA
Source organism: Aedes japonicus (assembly GCA_034211315.2). Classification (NCBI taxonomy): domain Eukaryota; kingdom Metazoa; phylum Arthropoda; class Insecta; order Diptera; family Culicidae; genus Aedes; species Aedes japonicus. The sequence continues at coordinate 2,040 of JASCZW010006561.1, forward strand.
AGGAGATCTAGGATCGAAACACACAAAATATAATGATTGCAGCACAAGGATAACAGACCTAAACTACTTCTTGTCAGTAAATCATACATCTAGAGCTAATATCACACTGTTTGACAATACGTCAAATATATGTCTTGTTAAGTTCTGCCAAATAATGCTGTTCACAAAGCGAACAAATATTTCACAGGCCGATTCTTCGAAAAGCTCATCTTGTAGAAGTCTCATTTGATAGAATTCAAAATTTTATTCATAAAGACGTTTCGCATAAGGCCGTTTCTGGCTTGAGGTACAGATCAAGAGAAAAATCAATTACAGGGCGGGGTTCTGACTTCCTAGTGAAACGACAATCTACTTGCTTTAATTCATCATCTGTTTTTAATGCTGTGTATCGCACATCTCCCTCACATTTGCTTGATTCCTATCCATTCCTTTCCTATCCTATCCTGGGATAGATATGCGATTCACGACATAAAGAAAAATTACTCTTCTATCACCTATTAAACTGATATTCAATATTTTTGGAGAAATTAAGTGAAATCCAGAAAAAAATTAAACAGTTTCCGTGAAGTCTGGACAGCTTTTGGGAATCTGAGAGAAATTTAGAAAAGTTTAGTAAACATCAAAAATTTGGTGATTTTTTTTTTTAACTTCAAGAAGGATCTTTAGAAAAAAAACCCTAGAATGTCAACAATATCCCAAAAATTACATGGAAGTCTCAATATCTCCAGTGAAGTACCAAAAACTTCAGGGATGTTACATGAAATGCGGTCCCATGAAGTCTCATAAATTGCAAAAAAATATCTATGTAGAATAGGATTTCAGAAACCTCCTTCAATCTTCAGATAAGTCCCTAGAATAAAAAAAAATTGTAAACTTCTGAAACGTTTCAAGCACTTCAGAGAAATCCTCATCTTCATTGATTTTTTTTTTCAGATTTTCAGTGCAGATCGGTGAACATAACTATGTTCCTTCTTCTATTTTGACATTTCAATCTTATTGCTTGCTCTCAACGTAGTGTTCTAAATGCACTTCCACAGTTATTAATTAAGAGCTTTCGATGCCAAATACCATTTTTGCATTAGTATGATTGTGTGGCAAGTACATTCATACGCTATTCCCAGGGAGTCGAGAAATTTTCGTCAACGAAAAATTCCTAGACCAGACCAGGAATCGAACCCAGCCATTTCCAGCAAACTAAGTCTCGAGATCGTCAAAAAAGTTCCAAGAATTAAAGTGCAGCCCACAAAGCTTCTGAAACTTCAGGAAAGTGACGAGCATTCCATGGAAGTCTCAATATCTTTTGTAAAATTCCAAGAACATCAGGATTGTCCCTCGAATTACTGTGAAGCTAAAAAAAAAAACTTCAGGAAAGTCACGGGAATTAAAGTGAAAACCAATGAAATACAGCGAATCCCAGGAAAGTTCAGCAAATTCCGGAGAACTTAAGTAAAGCTCAAAAGCTTTAGAAAAGTCCCAACAGTTTGAAATGTCTCGTCAAAATTTTATAAACCTCCCTCAAACTTCAGAGAGGTTCTGAAAGCTTCAGAGAAGTTTTGTTAAATTCAGAGCGGTTCCGAAAACTTTAGAGAAGATCCGAATACCTAAGCAAAGCTCCGAGATTTCAGAAAATTCAGAAAACTTCCGGAAACTTCAAAGCAGGCTTCGGTACCTAACAAAAATCCTCAAAACTTAAGAGAAGTCCTTGAAACTTCGGAATTTCAGAGATTTCATTGGAACTTCAGAGAAGTTCACGGAGAAAAACTCAAAAAACTTCATTGAGCTACGTTACACTTAAGATCAGTTCACAAAACCTTAAAAAAGTTCACGGATCTTTAGAAAAGTCGATTGAACTTCGACGACCACCTAGGAACTTCTTTTAAGTCCGTAGAATGTCAGGAAAGTGCCAAAAATAACATGCAAGTCCGAATATCTTTAGTGAAATTTCAAAGACATCAGGCATGTCCGATGAATAACAGTAACGTTAAAAGAACTACAATGCAGTCCTGAAAACTTCAGAAATGTTCCGAGAATTTAAGTGAACTCCAGCGAATCCCACGTAACTTCAGTAAATTCCAGATAATGTTAGTCAAGTCTCGAGAACTTCAGCATAGTTTAAATTTCATGAAAGTGCCAAACATTTCAGATAACTTTGAAAATCCGAGGAATTTCGAGAAGATTCGAGAAACTCAGAGAAGTTCAGAGATATCCAGAGAAGTTTCGAAAACTGAAACCGAAATTGAAATCGAAAGAACTTCAGAAAAGCTCCGAAAACTTCATAGTTTTCCGAAAGACCATAGACCATCAGCTAAGTTCCAAAATCTTCAGGAAGATTAGAAAACTTCTGAGAGCTTCAGAGAGAGGTCCACAAAATTTTGGAGAAGTCTTCGAAACTACAGATTAATCCTCAAAATTTCAGAAAACTTCGGGAAATCAGAAAGAAGTCCTCAGAACTTCAGATTGTAGAACGGAACTTCGGAAAAGCCCTCGTAACATAAGAAAGAAATATCAGAGAAGTTCACAGAACTTCAGAAAAGTTTATGAATCTTCAGAAAAGTCCTCAGTCTTTTGATTGATTCACTTTAGGAAAGTCCTCAATACTTCAGAGAAATTCAAAAAACTTAAGAGAAGTCCTCATAACTTCAAATTTGTTCATGGAGCATGGAGAAGTAATCGAAAAAGATTAAGAGATAAACTTTAGAGAAAATCAGGGAACTTCAAGGAAGTTCACGGATTTTAAGATAAGGCTTTTGGAGCTCTAAAGAATTCCTTGCAACTTCAAAGAAGTTATTAAACCTTACGAGACAAATTTTAGAGGAATTCACCGAGATTAAGACAAGTTTCCGGATATTAAGAAATTTACACGAAACTTTAGAGAACCCCTCGCAACGTTAGAGATGTTCATAAAACTTCAGAGGCGTTCATGGAACATCAGAGAGGATCATAGAACTTCAAAAAAGTTCACGGAATTTTAATAAGGCTCACGGTAGTTTAAATAATATCACGGTTCTATAGGAAAATACAAGGGACTTCAGAAATCCTGCAACGTTAGAGATGTTCATAGAACTTCAGAAACGTTCATGAAACTTCAGAGGAGTTTTATATACTTCAGAAAAGTTCACGAATTTTTTACGCAGTTCACGGAGTTCAAAAAAGTTCCCTGATTTTAAGAGGGGTTTATGGAATTTCAAAAAAGTTCCCAAAAATTAAGAGAAATTCACAGTACTTTAAAGAAATTCTCTGAACTTTACAAATGATCACAGAACTTCAGTGAAGTTCATGAAATTTTGGAAGAATCATTGACACTTCAGGAGAGATTACAAAGAAAACCTCTTGAAGCTACAGAAAACTTACTTTTTACGGAATTTATGAGAGATTTTTAGAGAAACTCACAGAACTTCAGAAAATTTTACGGATATTCAAAGAAGTACACGAAACTTTAGAAAAGTCCTCAAAATTTCAGATAAGTTTATGTAATCTTAAAGAAGTGCATCTTTGGAACTTCAAATACGTTCACGGAACATGGGAGAGATTTTTCAACATGGGAGAGAAACTTCAAAAGAGTATTCGGAACTTCAGAGAAGTCCTCAGCTCTTCTGATTGATTCACTGAATATCAGAGAAGCCTTCGGAACTTAAGAGAAATCTCAAGATCATCGGTATACTGAAGGTCTTTGAAATAATTTCTGACCAAACTAGTAACATAAATAATATCAGATCTAATCGTTGTGAAGTCTTAAGAAATTATTTAATGAATTTTCCCAAAACCTCTGAGCTTAAGCTCTATGAAGTAATTGTTGAGCAACCTGGTATTATAGAACAACATAGGGCCTAAGGCAGTCGAAGAATTTGTTGAATGGAAAAGGGTTTGTGGAGTCTAGCCGTAGTCTTCCGAAGGTCTTCACTGAGATCGACTGACCCTGCTACAACAAGCCCTTGGCTATTCCCTTAGAACAACCTGCTGAAAATAGCCCTGCAGCTTATTTAAGATAATCCTTGCACTGATGGTGGGTTCTTATCACATCACATCATCACATAACCAGAATTGATACTGTTTTTGTTGTAAATTCGTCCTCCACTGCAGCCACGAACATCATATTGGAGTAATCTCTCCACGCAACAACATAAGTTTTTAATCCTTGGCCGGGCTTCTTCTGCTTAAATTTTCTGTGGTAGGACTTTAACTGAATTCGAAGGTTCGAATTAACCTTGCTTGAAGTTGATCTGCATCGAAAACATTGTGACAAATGTTTTCAGACATTTCTTTTCTCACTGAGTTCCGGAGATGACGTTTTTGTAATCTATATTCTCTGCGTTTCACAGGAAACTTGAGATTCTACCGAGGCAACCAAAACCAAAGTGGATTCTTCGCTTCACGCAGCCGTAACTTTCTTTTGGCACCCCCAACCCTCTCCAGGTCATCAAAAAACCCAAGTGAGTCGTCTTCTGTCACCAATTCTGACATGATTGTTGATGAACTGTGTGTTCAGCAAATTACTTAAATAATAACAAATTATTTAAAAAAAAAATCCTGCTTCTGCATCCTCCCCAAACTACAGTAGCTATGGAGCATTTCTCTGCCAAATGAGCAAATGACTGAACTCGACCCTCTCCGATTTGGATAAAACTTTGCACATGTCTTCGGAATTGGTGACGATGGATTTTCCGCCGGTTAAGGGAATTTTTTGACTCAAGACAAATGTTTCAAAAGGGCGTATGTGTTTTGTCATGGGTTCTTTTTTTCAAAAAATCATAACTCGAAAACCGTTGCTTGTAATAAAATTGCGTCTGAGAAGAAGTTGTAGTTAATTAATTTGACTTTATGAAAAAAATATGAACATTGTAAAAAAAAATTTTTTGTTCAAAAAAAATTAAAAATTAAACTTAAAAATCAATTAGCAAATCTGTTCAACGTACGATTTTAAAAAAAAAAAATTTCAAAAAGGCTTTAAGTCATGAAAAAAAAGGAAAAAAGTTGTTCTACGATGGAGCAACTTAAGATAAAAAAGTTCTTAGAAGCAAGAAAAATTTAAGTTTTTTCCAATTTGTTGTTTTTGCATTAATAACCATATTTTAATAATATAATACGATTTTTCTAATAATATTAAACAAAAATTTTTTTTTGTGAGCAACATTCTAAATGTATCCGTTTTCGAGATAATTTGAAATTAATGTCGAAAAAATGGCTTTTTCCATGAAAATATCCCTTTTTTAAATGTTAGTCGTGATTGTCCATCTGCGAAAGTATTTTTCTCAAATTGTACATAAAATTTTCTACAATATACCTTTTATTACCGAGAATACTAGACAAACTGATTCCTGATATTTACTGTAGGTAACACGACAAAATTTGCTGCTTTTACTTACTGTATATTATGAAAACCTAACCGGAAACAAAAAAATAATTAGTATTCATGTTAGTGTACAACCGTATTTTGTTCAGGTAGAAACATAATGTTTTTAATTAGTTAAACTGTTTATACCAGTAAGAATACAATTGTTACGCCCATTTATACCTATTCATGCATTCCCTTTGGTGTTGACAGAAAATATAATTTACATGCACCCTGCACATACCAATATTTCAAAAAAGTACCTAAAGTGCGTACCTAGTACGTATAAAAAGGATTACATTACAAAGTCATGACATCAGTTTAACAGTGTCTTTCATAAGTAGCGTAAAGTGTTAAACGATTTGAAATGGAACTCGAAACAAAGCATTGTTGTAAACCTTTTCGTGAAATCGGGAGACGGTGTTCGCCTAAACTTAGAAATTTAACTGACAAGTTAATTGAAAAACTTTTATCCATGCCGTGTACGGTCCATTTGGACACGTCATTAAGAATTTGTGATTCATGTCGGTTATATTCGTATCGTCGTAATCCTGTCGAAAGAGTGGAGCAACCAGAAAACGGTGGACATGACGAAGCACCAACCACATCACGGAACGATTTGGAGGAAATACCATCGGCAGCTTCAATTACCTCGGCATCTTCTCAGGACAGTGACCTACCGGATTATTCCAGGATACACAACATTGAGTTATTCAATAAAGGAATTGCAGGAATAAATGTGTCTCCGATATCCATTAGAGAATTTAAAAACGATAAATACCGTCGGCCAAAATTTGCCGAAATTGTAGCAGGTATTAGAATAGAATTAGAATATCTTTTCAGCTTACCACCACAAGAAGAGTCGAACATGAACATCCAATAACAAGTGCGAAAACTTTGTATGATTGGGCTATTAAGAGAAATCAAGAAAATTTCACAAAAATATCATTTTTCTATGTTTCACAAGAAAAATATGAAGAGAGAGCTGCAGAATGGGGTGGTAGTTATCAACAAACAAAAATGATTCCTGGTACACAGAAATATCACTCCTTCATTCCAGTTGCAGATAACAAAATCGTTGTGAAAATATTTTCAAATTTTGACTTTTTCCGGCTGATTTCATCTGGAAACGCTCTATAGATGCACAATGACGCGTAATTTAAATCTTTAAAAGAGCTTCAATACTTTTCCGTATGCTACGCGTTATACTGCATTGCGGGCAAAAATCTGTAAGTACTATGGCATTCCTTGATGAAGGGGCGTTGGTGACGCTTATTGAAAAGCATATAGCAGATGAAACTGTGAATTCGACACCGATTTAAGCTGTCAAAGTCCAGTCGTTTTTGGTTAACATACATAACAACCCCAATTCTTTTGTGAATTGTCAATTTAACGTTCTTTGCTATAAAACTATAAATGAAATTGTACTTTTATCGTAAAATGTTCAACCCATCTTATTTTAACCGAATGGCTGTATAATATTTTAATATTTAGTTTTGATGTTTGACTTACGTAGACACAATCGAACATAAAAAGAATGGTCATTTTTATTTGAAAATAAAAATATCTTGCTATTCATTCGGAAAAAATACGATTCAATAGCTAGTGGTGCAGATTGGAGATCATCAAGAGCCTCGCTGGGTGTTTTTTCTATCAGTTGTTTGTTTTCTTCACATAGGACTCATCGTTCTCTTGATGTGCGGTATGCTTATGTATTCCAATGACCCCAACATTTTTTGTAGAGAAATATCTTCGTTTAACGACTGCAAATGCAACATTCCGATTGCCACCATTCCAAAAACCCACTCTGGCAACCACTATAATTCACTCACCACCGGATTTTACTGGATCTTCCAAATCGGATTCAGTCCCTGTTCTGCTGCTCAACAGTACAAACAGCTCATCTACACCGATCCCGGATGACAACCAACTAATCGGAAGCCGGTTGCAAACACCAAATCAAAGCCGCAAATAATCAGCGAGAAAAATACGAGACGCCTCCTCCGATGGGTGCCCGTGTATGTAATTACTCGCTGGCGGTGGTGAATGATTCCATCTGCAATACCCATAGTTAGTTCCATGTGAGAAGGCATTCGATTAGACTAGAACTTGTTGATTTTCAACAATTTCAACAAGGTTTATTAAAAATTTCTTCCGGCCCTTTTGAGATTGAGACAAGTTTAATTTAAATCATAACAGTGGATCTAAAATTTACACTTGCATTCCTTTGGGCCTGGAATTACTCCATAGAAATACGTAGTACGGAAGAGATCAAAATCACCCAGTAACCACACATCGACTCGGAATCGCCCCAGACGTGGTCATAGCTAGTCCGGCAGCAGCCGAGAGTAGAAGATGTGATAGAGCTTCTTTCAAGAGCACATAATCTTTACCACTTTCCTTCGGGAAGAGACACAATGACCGCAACCATATCCACTCTCGGTGAACCGGCGGTCGGTGGCGTGATGGGTGGAAGCATCATCGGTTGAAGATGTGCCCTCGTCTCCCAGTATTGGGACTCTAAAGAGATAATCTGCCGACTGGAACTGTGCTGTTGAAATAAGGATTGCGCTTTAGTCTTTTCGCACAGACGCTGCTAGGGGATGGGACCTGCGGTCGCACAGTGCGGCCGTTCTGTAAAAAGATGATCGAAAGTATTATCGCACCTTTTTGACGTTTTAGTGAAAAGTTGCTCGAACATTCGTTCGTTTTTGAGGTATACAATTGAAAATTTATTAAAATAGTAATATACTTTTTAAAAATCTCTAATATCTTGGTTTGGTAGACTTCTCCAGCAATTGATTTTTATTGCAGGTTTTAAAATAGACTGATTTAAAGTTTAAATGCCTTTTTTTTATTTTATGACATACAACAAGATCTTATGTTCTAAAATAAAATCAAAACAAATTTTCAATACATAATAAGACCTATAGGCTTTTCTGCAATGACCAACTGCAACCGCTTTGGCATGCTTTCGCCAACTTTTTAGGGTACTGAGGGTTCAAATCTTCTGAAGCCTTTTGCAGTGCTGTAAAATATGTTTTTTGCACACAATTATCGATGATGGCCCCAATATTCGCGATGGGGCTCCAGGGAAGCCATATAATGAATAATTATGCGACAGGAACGGATGAAAGTATCACAAGTTCTATTGAATTGTTCAAAGCTGATATTCTTAAATTATGTGTAATCTTTAAATAATTTGCATTTAAAGTATAAGAAATAATCATGATTTATCGGGCTAAATCCGAGCTCGATATTTTGTGCACTACATACATATTAGATCAATAAAAATATCAATAAATTGTACGCAGACAAGTTGCAGTAGATAAAAGTATTTTCGGGTTCATTAGTTCAAATTAGTTAATAAATGCTGAATATGTTAACTTAAGTAATGAGGTGTTTGATACGATTTAAAGATTTCAAATGAAGTTATTTAAGAAAAACTAGAAGACAAAAATTAGGATTCGATCGAAGTAGCCTACCCAGATTTCGCCCTGGGTGAGCTGTCATACATTATTTAGATTTTTCGTGCGATACCAGTTTTCGACCCACATGTTAAGTTTTAAAATGTTTTCTAATACTTTAATACTTTAAACTGTTTCAGGTAAGAACACAATAAATTGGATCAAATTGAATAGACCACTTTTTTAACGTATTTTTTGCAGGAACGACGAAACATAAGAAATTCCTTACTGTTTCTGCAGCTCTTCAAAAGGTTCGTAACAAGAAGATTGGCGTTAATAAAGGTCAAACATGTCGAAGTTCCGAGATCGATAATACGTACCGTACCGTTCCGGGCCAATGTCAAAATTGACGGAATAGGAAAAGAACGAATTGCAATCATAGATTTTTAACAGCCAACGAAGAGGCATACCGGTCATACCGGTGGATTTCAGCTTGCAAAAATTACCGTTCATCAATTACTGTCCAGGTTTACATTATAAAATACTCTATTTCGATATCGTACATTTACTAACATATGTGTGCATTGTTATCTTCAGGAAAAAATGCTGAGAATCTCAGAATTAGTCACAAATGCCAGTACGAAGGTTTCTACAGGTGACATCAAATCCGGGTTCCAGAAAGTGGAAACATATCTAAGAAAAAAGGATCTGTTGCATGAGGCTCTGACAACGATTGTCTGCTGGTATGTGGTGACTTTAATCAACCTGGAGTGGCCTGGAATAACTTTAATGGCCAGAAACAACTCTATTTATTCATCAAAAACCAGCTCACTATTGATTGATGACATGAATTTAAGAGTAATCTTTAGCAGATCCACTTAGGACGCATTCTCGATTTGTTCTACGAATCAACGATTTCTACGAATCTTCCTGTTGAAATCTTGAGTTCTGTTTCACCAATTGACCTTCGTCATCCACCACTGGTTGTCTGCGTACTCTAGTTAATGTCGGTGTACTATTGTATGGTGTGAATGGGAATGTTTAACTTGCGTTAGGCGATAACAAAATTGACCTCTTTGTTCTTTGGTATTCTGTCATTGACTGTAACGATCTTTAAGCCATCAAGACAATTAGATATAATTTTTCACCTGGACCAAATGGTATTCCGTTTTCGGTGTATTGTCGCACCAACGGAGCTGTTGCAAAACCGCTCTGCAGGATTTTCAACAAATCTTTTGTTGAAATTTCCCATAATCTGGAAGGAGTTACTAAGGGTTCCAGTTCACAAGAATCTGGGGAAATTGATACCATTACATAAAATAAAAATCTGACGTTATAATGTAAGATAAAAGTACGAGCAAGCCAGTAAACTATAGTAAAAAATATATCCGTAACTTAGCTGGTCATCGAAAGACTTCCGCTGTTACAGCTTCGATAAAATTAATATCTATTAAGAATTTGTTTTCACAGTTATAATCAAATAACATAATAAGCGTAAGTATAATATATATATATCTGTTATCCACTGGTTTGTAACTGAAAAAAAGATAAGATATGTTTTAATATCCTAATAGTATGGAAAAGCTGAAAACAGCAAACAATTAGGAGAAATAAATTTTATATAAGCATGAATAATGCCAAAAACGTAGATTAAGTAAAACCAGACAAAAAAAAGGTCCGATGACTCTTATTGGTCTGGATATATAAATGATAATGGGAAACAGGAAAGCAATGATTATAAATTATATAGTTTTGGTGAATAAGGGAAATGCTTTTTGAGTAGAATTTGTCGTACGTAATGCTTCCTACATTTTTTTCATTAAAAATGGCATAGAATATAGATAAAATAGCGAAAGAATGTTATGGTATAAAATGATAATACCAATTTTAATTGTATTCACATATCTACAGATTGTGATCCTGCTGCTATTGTAGACGGGCCCGCTCATGCACTACTAACCTTAGATATTCATAACCTAAAAAAAAAAAAAAATTATCATAACCACCGAAAAAGCAAAATATATTTAAAATTATTTCAAAATGCTTAGGAGTGCCTTGGGTGACCTGAAATTACAAAGAATAGTATGTCTACAATATCGATGTGCTGCTGCTATAGTGGAAAAAAATAATTGATGTGATATAACCACAATGGAACTGACTCTTAGCTTCGGGTCCTGAATCCCTACTGAGTCCTTGCGGCACGTCAAGCCGGCCAGTTCAGCGCAAGGGTGTAAAATGTGATTTGAATTATGTCGATAAATTGTTCCGTTCTGGAGTTATCGCCGAAAACAAACCATGTTTAAAAACCGTGCAAAAAAGACCTAAGTGTACACCGCAGGTTTATTCTGGCTGAATTGCGAATCTGCTGTGATCCGCAAAATCTCCGCCATATTCTGATCGCTGCTATCTGCTGCAATTGCAATGCTGACGAAAAATCAACAAGCGGTTTTTTGTTTGCAAAACTGTTGAATGGAGAAGTCGACTGTTCGAGGCTTCTCTCTCAACGGAACTTCCGAGTGCCACCGAGAGCAGCACGAAGTGGTACTCTTCTCCAATCACGATTCCATTGAACAGCGTTTTGTAACAACAAACCACTAACAGCTACGATGAGAGCGTTTTCGGCTTTCGAAGAATTGTTTGAACTAATCTTAAGCTCACTTTTCGGCTCGTATTTGCAATGCTCTCGCTCAAGCAGGTTGTCGATGAGTAGCGAACCGATCACATTTTCATCTCTCCTTTTTGCCGATAATTCATTATCCTCTCTCTTGCATATGCTTGCCGCCATAAACCATTATTACAGAATTATAATGTCCTAATAAAACAAGCATGAAGACTGGTGCATTCTCAAGTGTCAAAATTAACTGAAAATTAGTTATCGGCATCTAGGATTCACTGAAAACGAAACGATTTATCAGCTGCTCATGCTCTCCGAAAATTATAAATCGCTTATAAATTGCTTTTCTCCCGAAACTGCTGTGAGCATATGATAGTCTCTCGCTTCTCACATTCTCAGCTGCTTCTCCAAGCGGGTGAAAAAGGACGTTTTTCCTCTCAAGTAGGGGAAAATTTCAGACTCTGTTTGAAATTTATGTCATGTAGACGATAACCTTTAAAAAAATGAATAAATAAATATATAAATGTTGTGGCCGATCCACGAACCTGTTTTCTACTATAATGTTTGGAAATTGGATATATCCTTCTTATCAAACTGCAACCGTAGGTGTGGACAGCAATTTTTGATAGAACCAAAGATGTGGAGAGAATTTGTGAGGGTTATTCCGAGAGTTGGGAGTCCCAAGGAACATTGCTGGTTTTATCATGGTTTTATAGCATTAAGGAGTGTATCGAAAAGTAGTTATAAACTTCCAAATAATAAAATAGGCATGAAAACATGGTTAAAATTAACATACTATTTCAGTTTATTATAGCTTAACATGTTTACAAAAGATCCAAACGGAAAAACTAGTCATCATGTTCATTTCTGTAGAATGCCCGTACCTTTGATTTGACACCTGCCATCAAATTCTGCACAGTGACCTTTGTGCACTTCCTGGATGCCACTGCCCAATTTTTCTTAAAATCGGTCATGTTTTGGGACACTGTACCATCCTTCTTAAATATACGCTTGACTATTGCCCAATAGCGTTCGTTCGGTCGCAACTGGGGACAGTTTGGTGGGTTGATGTCTTTTTCTACGAACTTGATGTTATTCTCCGTCAGCCACTGTAGAGTGGATTTGGCGTAATGTGCCGATGCCAAATCTGGCCAGAAGAGAGGAGGGGACTGGTGCTTTCTATACAATGGTAGCAACCTGTTCTTCAAACATTCCTTTTGATAAATCTCAGCATTTATAGTTCCTTTTGTATAGAAAATTGAAGAACGCAAGCCACATGTGCAAATAGCTTGCCAAATGAGCACCTTCTGACCAAATTTCTCCATCGCAACAGTCGTATCTGCGGTTGGCACACGTTCCCCAACAGATTTAGTATAAAACTGCGGCCCTGGTAGCGTTCTTGAATCTTCTTTTACGTATGTTTCGTCATCCATCAAAATGCACTGGTCGACATTGTCCAAAATGCAGCTGTACAGCTTTCGAGCCCTGGTTTTGGCACGAGACTTTTGTTCCGGAGTTTGTTTGGGCACTTTCTGCTTTTTGTACGTCTTCAAGTCATTCCTGCGCTTGATTCGTTGAATCATTCCGATGCTGGTCCTGAACTTCTTGGCTAGATCAGTGAGTAGAGGCAGATTTGTTCCGTTGAATATAATCCACAACTTTTTGGTCCAAATCGGGGTTGCTGGAGCCGGGTTTCCGGCCACTTCTTGGTAAACCTTGAGGGAGCACTCCTTACCAAACTTTTCGATGATGCGTTTTACACTTGCCGGGTGAACATTTACTCTTTTCGCAATCTGGTTGTAAGTAACACTCTCTGTTCGGTGCACCAAGTGTGCAGAATTTTCTTTTTAGTCTCAAATTCAATTCGCGACATTTTGAATACAACTTTATCAACGGAAATGAATGAACCGAATAATCATTTTTGACATGTAAACGAAGCAAATGGCGCTATACACGCTAAAAATATATACAGTAGTTTATGCGTAATAACGCATCGAATGTTTATAACTACTTTTCGATACACTCCTTATTGAAGTCTAATTTATGTTCTTCAGAACCCTTACAAAACCAAAATTGTTACTTGGGAGTGACATCTATCACTTGATAAAGTGATAAAAGTCACCTGCAGTGACGTGACTCTCCATTTTATTTACCAAGAAGAGTCACGTCACTGCAGGTGAGTCTTCTCACTTCACCAAGTGACAAACGTCACTTTGACTCTCGGAATAAGCCTCAGTATTGATTGATCCGTAAGGGGATCCCCTTAATATCAGCGACCGCTGCCCTTAGAACAAATTTTCAAAACGAGCTAACTCGATGCAACTAAGCTCTTCCAAATTTCAAAGACGTAATTTCCAAAAACATTTGAAAACACAAGAAAGATAACTAGAAATTAGAAGAAAAAATTAGTATTTTCCATTTAATTCTAACTACCTTTGCTTATCTTGACGCGTTTTTCGTCTACAATGATACGCGTTTTTCGTCTACAATGAGCATGACTTCTTCAGTGTCTCGTACTGTCGGACTCGAGTTATTAGTACGAGACACTGAATAAGTCTGCACATTGTAGACGAAATACGCGTATCTGTCAAGATAAGCAAAGGTAGTTGGAATTAAATGGAAAATACTAATTTTATCTTCTAATTCCTAGTAACAGGTATTTCACTAAACAGCTCAAACCCTCTAGGATACAAGAAAGATGCTCATAAATTCTATTTAAATACTAGTATGTGTGTGGCATCAATGCCCGTCGAACAGAAATATCGGTTGTTTGCTATATAATTTGACGTTAGCTCGATCTCAATACATTACCGATTTTGGCAACTCTGCTATCCAACGACCAGTAGCGAAGAAAATCCATAATGGCTAACTCTCTCGTTAAGTAGGGGAGGATGGTCCAAAACGCGCCGTTTAAGCAACATCGTGAATCAAGTTCTATGGAATGGAAGCTGAATTGAAGGAAGAAGTAATTGCGTATGGTGGATTATGATTTTTCTTTACAGATCATATTCGATTTAAATTCAAAACGATGATTTTTCATGATTTTTGAACCTCTTCCAATCAGATTCCAAGACGACAACGGAGTAAAACGCCTGTTTCATTGCTCAATATGCACTCTTAAATTGGGTTAAGATGCACCAAAACACTAGGATATGACACACCACAATATTGGAATAGTATGCACCGCTTGTAAAAGGTAAACACGACTATAAAAAGCTACTCATTAGGATTGTAAAGTGAGGAGGTTGCAACATGTCGCCACAGCGTATATTATCAAAAAAACAACATCATAATTTAAGATCATGGTGTTGGTTATGGTATGCTAACGGGTAGCAATTAAAATTTTGGAATTTTTTCGAGGCCTCTATGCTCAACAACAAACAAGCTCAGAGAGAAATAAGAGTGTGTATGCGTTAGCTCTTTCTCTCCTCTTTCTGCTAGTATTTTCTGTTTTGTTTATGCTTGCTCAGTTTTGCTCAAAATGCCGTCGAAACAAGAAGTATTTCGCGAGCGCGTTGTACAGTTCTACGAACTGCACAGAAATCTCGGCAAAACGTATACGGTACAACATTTTAAAAGCGAAAATGTTGCGACTTCGACTGTTTACCATATCCTAAGATCCCCAACAACTGCTCGCAAGCTAGGTAGTGGAAGACCAGCCAAAATTATGGACGCAAAAGGACTTCGTTCTCTTTCTCGTGCCTTCAACAACAAGGATTCACTGAGCCAACGGGATGCCGCAAAAAAGTTCAACTGTTCTCATCAGTACATCTGCAAAACATTGAAAAGAGACGGAATAAAGTGTCGAAAGAAGACACGAGCCCCGTAATATACTGATGCACAGATTTCAACGCTGAAATCCCAATGCCGTTGGTTGATTAAAAATTATTCCGGAAAAAGTTTTGTTTTGGACGACGAAAGCTACTTCCCTCTTTCGAAGACGCAGATTCCCGGAAACGATCGATACTATTCAACGGATAGTTCTACTACACCTCCGAACATAAAATATAAGTTTAAACATAAGTTTGAATAGAAAGTGATGCTGTACATTGCCATTTCCGAGAAAGGCATTTCTAAGTCATGGTTCAAGCCCTCTGGTTTGGCAATCAATCAAGATGTGTACCAGAACGAATGTTTGAAGGAAATTTTGATCCCGTTTCTACAAAAACATCATGCTGATGGACAATACGTGTTTTGGCCGGATAAAGGGTCATCGCATTACGCCATAAAAACACAATCGTTCCTGAATACCCATTCGATCCCATATGTACCCAAAAACCACAACCCGACTAATCTGCCTCAGTGTCGCCCAATCGAAGATTTCTTCGGGGTTTTGAGTTCCTTGGTGTTCAAAAATAACTGGGGAGCCACGAATTGCAAACAGTTGATTGGTAGAATCAAGAGATGCATTCGCAAAGTTGACATGGAGGCCGTACAACGCTCCTGTTCCGACATCAAACGGAAGCTTCGCCGAACATCCGATTACGGACCGTTTTCAAATGTTCACTAATTTTTTTTCAACAATGAACAATGTATCTTTTATTTGAATAAATCAAATCTTCTTCAACTATGTTTGTCTTTTTCTGACAGCTTGAGAAAGAAACTCCAAAATTTTAGTTGCCACCCGTTATTATCAAATGATTTTTAGGCCCCACATTTAGTGTTGCATTGGTTTGTCTAAATATTCTGAAAATACGTGAAATTATAGTGAAATTTTGATACTATCTTGAATTTGTGTTGTTTGCGATACATGTGAAGTGAATTAACCATGGCTATTAACGCATGGTTTACGCATAAATAAAAAAAAAACCTCTTATTTACATGTGAGGTACAGTAATGTATTTTTTTTATTTCTTCAATTTTGACTATATTTTGCCTTATTGTATTACAAAATTATGAGTTATGCTGTTTACTGTAAAAATTGATAAAATGTCATTCCATTAAGACTATAGTACTTTCGATTTGAGCATATTTATTGAGTAGGTCATTCTACCCCACCAGTGCGTTTTGTACTCTTCTCCCCTACATAGCTACGGGGCATGATTGGTGGAATGCAAAGCCATACAGTTTGGAGACTTGCTTCAACCTAGCGCTGAGAGAAAAACAGTTTTGTCATCTTTTCAGTGTAAAGTTGTATGCATTTTAAATCACCGAATAAAGTTTTAAAAGCCATTATATCAACAAACTTGTTGAAGAAGTCAACCAAATATGTCATTACCAGAAAAAGTTAAATGTTTTTGTAAAACTACTGTTAATTATATACGTAAAAAACGCTGAAAATATGTCTAGTAACTTCCCTGAAGACATCTTACCACCAAAGCATGAAAGCAGCCGCTAAAACAATTTTGACCGTCTTTTTACAGAACGACCCCACTGTTGGTCGGCTGGATTGTCGGACGCATTGTCGGTGGATCAGGCTGTCTTAGGAGGGACAGAGTAGTGAGTGTTATTGATTTCACCGCATTAAAGCGCCATCACGTGATTTGATCGGACTGCTGGCTGCCGATAGTTGACCGTGTTTGAAGGCTCCCGACTCTGGCCCGGCAGCAAAGAAAAGGGATGCCATCGTTGAACGGATATTTATTGGTTGCAGACGCAAATGGACTGCGATCGATTTTCTCCGGGGCATTTCAAACTGTGGTGAATTGTAAAAATCTTAGCTTCTTTGTAGGTTGAGTTTATGGTTGAATTCTAAAAATTGTGTTCATTATTTTTCGTCAAATCAAGTGAAACTCATTTCCTCAAGAACAAAAGGGTGAGTAATTTGTTTTAAAATTCTTCTGTTTGTAATTTAATATTAGTGTTTTGCTTATTTTTGTGAATATTTATCAAATTGATCTGTTATATCTTTTTTCCAATTGCGTATTTTCGTTTAACGGTAAAATAACTGAAAGTTATACCGCAGATAGACGTTCGACTTCAAATGATTTACCGGTAAAAAAAAACATGGCATATTGCAAGATATCAACTAGCAAAACCCTAACAGAAAAAAATGTTTTTAGTGATAAGGGAAAATGGGTTGCCAGTCAAACTGTCAGATATAATGGAGCAATAACATAGCTAGGCGGCACTTTTGTGCAAGATGATTTCAACGTTATAAGATTTGAAATTTTACACAACAAATTTGAATTATTTCGTTCCAGCTTGAATGTCTGGCTGCGGCTATACTGACGAACACATCAAGCTGACACCACTGCCTCCGCATACCCGTAAAAAGCTTCCTTTCCAATAACCAGTAGCAGAGCCGGCCACAACCGCAACTGCCACCCTGAACCCGGCGGCAGCTTTAAACAACATCGGCTGGGCATACTGCAAACGCATTTCAATCTTAAACCCTTAGCCTCTTGGCGAGCCCATCCATTCCGAGCATAGTCTGGCGGGCCTAAAGAGTTTCTCTCCTGGACTCCGAGCAGACCAGGAGGGATTTGTGAGATCGAGAGCAGCTGTCGTCGTTCTGTGTTTTGCATCAATCGAAAAATAGCAAACTCCCAACATCATCATCATCATCATCACTCGCAAATTCCAACCCCTTCCTCGTTTTGTGCTATTTGTTGATTTTGACCTACCTAACCACTCATCCAACCATCCATGCTTGCGCTACTCGAAATGTGCACGCTTTCCTCAGCTGACATAAATAAAATGATTGATTTAATGTATCAATTCGATTAATTCATATCTAGCTTGCCGTCGGTCGAACTGAAACCTATGATCCAGCTAGTAGTAGGCATTGCCAACTCGGAGTCGCGTTGCGTTGGTGATGACTTAGACTGCTTCATCATGCCTAATGAAGGAAGGTAGCTTCGCACGATTGTTCGAAGGTAGGTACTTGGACCTCGTCCGGCGGAAAGGAAAAGTGCTTGTAATGATTGATTGTTGTTTGAGGAGCTGCTGCTGCTGCCGCCACCATAATCGTCCTGTAGACCTGTGTGTCAATCGCCACGTGACGGAAACGAGACGGGGAGAAGAGGAAATTTTAAATTTTATTTAAAGCGATTATTAGGGACAATGCTACTGTTTTTCGGGTGGTTGGAATGTCTGCTCGTTGCTGGTGTTTGACGCGGAGTTGGTTTGGCGAAAACATTTTTCTGTTTGACCTTTGTAAGTTACAACTTCTTCTTGAGATGAAGGTCGCTGGAATTCATCAATGGGCATCATCATATCAAATTTTTGAAGACACAAATCCTGCAAACTATGCACATCCTACACCACAAGGCCATCACACCACAGTTTGTAATATAAAATCACTGTAGTTGTTTTAGATTAATGCCTTCAGAAGTTAGAAGAAAGTATGCACAATCGACTCTGATCGCGGCAATTTGCGGATTCCAGCAAGCTTCAGCTTAGTATGTATTATTAGTATTATTAGTATTTATTACTTTAATCGACTTCACGTCAATTTTAGCGAAACATTGAAATTAAAGCATTAATTTCACTTCCAGGGTTGTTATGAAAATTTTAAAAAATATTTAAAAAATGGTTAAAAAGTATGCCATCGTCATAATAAAGTCACTCCAAGTGAACGTGCATGTTTGATTTTTTCAGTGTCCACTAAGCAATTTTTCACGAATACATTGTTTCCAAGAAAGCTGTTGGTAGCAAAGATGAGCAGCTGAACAAAAGTTTTTTTTATATCTTTATTAAGGTGACTTAAGGGCAGAACAAAGGTGATGAACCTCATATCAGGTAAGCATTGCGTTCATTTTCACGTCACAGTTCCAGACTTAATCAGCATAATGACCTACACACACAGCATTATTCTTATATTTCAACTTCACTTAATTTGTCTGAACTCAGTTCGACGCGTAAAACGTCCAATTACAAGCCAAAACATGCGTCAACAACGAAATTGTTGTCAATCTTTAAGACATTTTGGACATTTTGGCCCCTTCAGAAATATTATTTCTGACTTAGGAGCTAAGTTCAGTTTACCGAAATATGGGTGAAGAATACCCATAAACATGAGGAAAGCGCATACTCATATATGGGTACATTTCTACTTACCCACTTTTAAGTATTCTTTCCCGTACAAATTTACTCAAATATCGGTAAAGTCTTTTTTATCCATAAATGAGTATGTGCACTTTTTGCGATTATGGGTAAACTGAGCTAAGCGTGTATCTTCTATGACCAACGTAGGTTTGAAACGCATTATTATTCGCTGCTCGTTGAGTAGTCTCGGTTTTTCGTGATCGACAGTTTTTCCCTCGTCACTCGTTGTCGGATCAATACATACGACGAATCATCCGGTCGAAAAAGTTCCTTTAAATTTGTTGCAGGTCTTTTTTGCTGGTGACTGGATTGAATTAACTGAAACAGTGATTATGGCAGGAAAATCATTGGAAGTCTACAGGGGACAGATAAAATGATTGGGACTAGCGAATCTTTGATCAACTTTGTAGAGCTCTAACTTCAGAAAATACTATTCGATTTAATTTCACCAAGTGGCATTTCACTGGGAAATCAATTTAATTTTATATCAGGGATCGTCCCCGGGGAAACCTGTAGTAGGGACCAATTTGGCATTTATCCCAAAACATGCCATGTGGCAGCTCTATCTTCATGATTTTTTTAGAGATATGATATTTATAAACTTCAGAAGGCCATTGGATACATTGGTCACTTTCAAAACCAACGGAACGTTCCCGGGGGAACCTGTTGTAGAGGCCATTTACGATTTTAGTCCAAAATATGCCATGAGGCAGCTCTATCTTCATGATGTTTTCATAAATATGATTTTGATATGACTTGAAAAAGCTATTGGCTACATTTTCCAGTCCCGCAACATTCTTGGGGAACCTGCAGTAGGGATCAATTACGATTTATTGTTCATTGTTGTTATTCATAAACAGGCTGGATCTAGCCCCAATGATGTTTATCATTTAAAAATACATTGTCAAAATTTACATTTACACATTTAAGCATGGTCATACCATAAAAACATTTAATAAAAAATAGTTTGTCTTGATCTCATAGTCTGTTGTTCCTACTGGCAAAAATAGATGAAAACCTTCGACGAAGCGCATCCCGAGGGATATGAAAATGGAAGACAGATGCCACTTTGCTGAACACTCTTTGTAGTCCGGAAATTGCACCGTGTACTCCATAATTTGTTCGATGCAGAGGCAGCACTAACATGAGATTGTTGCGAAGCGGTCGAGGTTGAACAAACAGGTTGATTTGCCTCAGGAGAGCCTAGCAATCTGTCTTACCCTGTAGGATATCGGCGACGATCAAGTCCGGAGCAGCTCTAGGTTGATCAGTTGACAACGGTGTTCGTAGCTGGGTAGCCGAAATGGATTATTCCAAGGTAGTCTACGAAGCGCAAAACGGAGAAAGCGACGTTGAACTGCTTCGATTCTCTCAGCACCGTTGTTGTAGTTTGGGGTCCAAACCGCAGAACAATACTCGAGTATCGATCGTACCAAGGGACAATAGAGTGATTTCAGACAGTAGATGTTGGAGAAGTTCTTAGCTATGCTGAATATGAACTCTACGGTTCTGGACGCTTTTTCAACAATACATGTGATGTGTTGCCTGTATGATAGCTGCAAATCTAAAATCACATCCAGGTCTTTTACCTGATTGACGCGTTCGATTGACGAACCAAGCAGGTCTTAGTTGAATATAATCGGTTGCTTTTTTCGTGAAAACGTGATAACGAAGCGCTTGGAAGGGTTCACTAACATTTGGTTCATATTGCATCAACTGGCGTGTTACCGTTGAGATTATTTACCCTAGTTTTGTATTAATAAATAAATAAATGTTTAGTTAGTAAAAATTAAGTGTAAATGTTAGTAAATGTTAGCAATAAAAATTATATTTATACTCCGGAGTAGCCATAAGAAGAACAAAATTTGTAAACACCCTTCACATAAAAACACACACTATACAAAGAAATGAGCCAAAAGAGAGTTGCCAGAGAAGAGTGTCGGGACCCGTCAAAGTGGGAAATGGAACGGATGAAAGGGATGAAAAGGGGGGACAGGCTACGGGGTTGGATAAGCTCTTTCTTATCCAGAGCTTCGAAGCGAACAGACGTTTAAATTTAACAGTGAGGTACAACCTAAAGTAAACTGTACTGCTACACTACCAATACGGTATAGAGAACAACCAATACGGAAGTATCTAAAAAGTTGTCTCAGGTAAGAGCATTTAAAAGCTCATAGTTGAAATATGTGTTCAAATGTCCCCCGTAGCCAAACTAATGTCCCCATTCTACATTCGTGACACCCCAGGACCCATTATTACCGGCATAAGAAACTCGTAAGTCCGGAGTGCATATTTGCCCAACCCATTATCCCGTTCATCCCACCAGCGTCGTATCCAGTCAACGATAGACCAGGGCATCAGACAACGCAGCAGGCAAACCGTCAATCCAGCGTGCGTACTGTGCGACGTAGACAGTGCAAGTCCGTCAACCACGTGCCTTAGCAGCTCACCACCGGCCGGCCACAACGTTCCACACGCTACACACCCACACAGTCCGTAAGTCGAGTAATAAAAAAAAAGATAATTGGCTAAAAACAAGTGCTTTCTGTTGGTTTCTTGATCGGGTATTTAGCTATGCCCACAGCCGACCCTGAACGATAACCGTGTCAAGCTCGAGCTACCGCCAGAATAACAAAAGAGGTTATTGTTAAACCCACCCTCAGCGGTCCCCGTGGCTAGACCAGGGATCAAGGGCTTAGGAAGGAGGTCCGTCAGACCTCTTTTTAACAGGCGTAAATAGATTTTGAGGTCATCTGCATACGATAAGCGAGGAGCCTCGATAACCAGATGCACGTCATTGAAGTAGAGTATGAAAACGGTCCCAGGTGGCTTACTTGAGGTATACCTGATGTGGCAGAGAAGCTAGAGAAGCTAGCCATCTCCTATGGCAACCATTAATTGACGACCCGTTATATACGAGCGGGACCAACTCAGAAGATTACCGCTTAAACCAAGCCTGTCGAGCTTAGCAACTGCAATGGCATGATTCAACTTGTCGAATGCCGTAGATAAGTCGGTGTATATAGCGTCCGTCCGAGCCCGATCAGTCATGCTTTCGATAATGTACGAAGTCAGGCACAGCAGATTAGTGGTTGTAGAACGACCAGAAGTAAACCCATGTTGATCAGCACTCAAATACTGCTTGCAATGAGAGAGCAACGGTTCTATAATAACTAGCTCGAAAAACTTTGATACAGCACTTAACGATGTAATACCTCGATAATTATCCAAGGCTTGTTTGCTTCCCTTTTTTTGGACAGGAAACATATGCGCAAACTTCCAGCAGGATGTAAATATGCCACTGGAGACATGCAGAATAGACGATGCAGTGGAACTAATAAGCTAATGATATACGTCTTCAAAAACGCGGATGGAACACCATCAGGTCCAATGATGAAGGACGACTTGAGTGAAGACACGGCCTTGGATATCATTTCCAAGTTGACATCAATTGCACCGAGCGTTTGATCGATTACAGGAACATTCATAGCTGCCAGGGTAACATCGTTGTCACTCAATAGCTCATCTGAAAATACACTGGAAAACTTGTCGGAATACAGGCAGCATATATCTTATGGAGTGGCAGCAACTTCTCCATTGGATTTCATAGAAGAAGGGAGGCCAGACTCCCTACGTTGCTCGTTCACGTAGTTCCAGAAGGACTTCGGGTGCAGTTTGAGTTTGCACTGAATGCCGCGTTGAAAATATAAATAGCAATGGCGACTGACTCGTTGGTACATGGTATTTAGCCGCACATAGTGAAGTTTCAGAGGGAGCGTGCGATACTTCGTAAATCTTTTCAAAGCTGGACGACTATGCTGACCAGGGACTTCCAAAATATGGTCTATGGTGCATCTCCTTAGACGACATTTTGATAACTGAAGTGTAATTCTCAAATCAAAATAGAGGCATGATGGTACACGCAGACATTTTCAAAATGAGGGATGTTCAAAATTTAGCAATGCCCGATGAAAGGAAGTGCGTTATGTTAAAGTCAACCAAATTTTGATCGAAAGACCCTTTATTTCAAGCTCATCCTCTGTTGCTTAATCCGAGTACTGTCACTTTTAACATGGCATAAAATGTAATAAGAACTAGAAATTGTTCTTGACTACAAAGAACAAATATTTTCCCTAGACTAGGGTTTGGTGGTAGATCTGATTCCGCGTAACGCACCACGAAAAGGTGATCTACAAGGTCCACATTAGGTTTAGTAGAGATAAGTTCTTAGATTCGGTAAAATTAAGAAAAATGAGCACCAACGCCTAACAAAATTGAAATCAAATCAATGTAAAAAAAAACAGAAACCAAAGTTGTAGGCAGAAGCATATCAATGAAAAAATGTAAACTAAACAGAGATTGCTGAAAGAGAGGTAATATAACATGATTAAAGTAAAAACAAAACCACATCGATACATGCTTTATTCGCCCGGTTGACATTGAGCTTACAGGAGTGATGAGACTGGCAGCTCTGCCCTGGGATGCATAGTTGACGTAAGCGCCAAGACGACCAAAATTCACTTTTCTGTTTTTTTTTTTTCATTCTTTACCCTATAATTCATTGCCTCCAAGTGAAAATAAAAAAAAGTTTCTTCGAAAAAATGTGAGATAAATTGAAAAAAAAAACGGTTTGGCGTAAGCACCATTTTGTAGCATGAAAGACGTCTCTCCAAATATCACATCACGGGTTGTTGTAAGCGAAGTTGAATGCACCAGAGAAAGCAGATTAGAGATTACATACATACTTGCCATCTATCGACCTCTGGAAAACACCTGGCCAGTTCCTTACGATCAGTGGGGATACTGTATCCCTCATACTGCCTTCATAGACATCTGGAGTTGAAAATGGAATAGAATTGATGGATTTTTTTTCTTGGCGAGAAAGTGAAAAGGGATTAGCCTGGAATTTTGATATATAATCAAAACCACAGGTAGTAAAATTGCATAAGGAACTAACAAGTGGGTGTTGAAATTAACGTCATCATTTATTGTACACGTTCCGAAAGCTCACAGCTTTCCGAGTAATTAAAAGGCCGCCATAACACCACCTCGGCCTTGCTTAGGGCCTTCAAAAGCTCTACGTGTATGCGCGTAGGATTACAATGCAAGAGCATTCTGAAGGTACCTGCGTTCAATTCCTGGTACGCTCCATGAAAATTTACAGGTAGGGCATTTTCTAGGCTTCCCTGGGCATAGAGTATCGTTGTACCGGCCACACAATGATATGAATGCATAAACGGCAACTTTGGCATAGAAAGCTCTGAGTGAACAAATGTGGAAGTGCTAAGCGATCGCCTTTTTCCAGGCACGAGAGGGTATTCTGGTAGTATATAGCATCGGCCACGTCCTTTCGTTCCATGGTTTTCCACCACACTATGTCTTACAAAAAAGGTATATTTACAATCCCCTTACGTTCTTTAATCAATGGATTAGCTACAGGATCTAAAATGCATTACTTATTCTAATTTTATGTCCATCTATGCAGCGCATCTGTGCATCTATGAACTGCGAGCTGATTTCTATTTCTTCAAAGCATTTAATTTCAGTTTATGTTTGTATCGAGTTACTTAACAGTATTAACCACTAATACTCTCTTACTCTTCACATGCTTCATTATTGTTTTCAGGCAAATTAATCCAGTATTCGCGGCATCAAAGGCAAAAGCTTTTTGATGATTGAAGACTTTCTAGGTTTTCCTATTCCACTCGCTTCTTTCTGGTATTGAAACTGCTCGGTCAAATTAGAAGACAGTTTTTCATCTTTCATCTATTTCTTTGTCAGAAGTTGCAATGTTTTCATATCTTCGTTATAGTTGTACGAGTACTGAATATCATATGTTCCTCTGGAGAAGATGGCATGTTTGATGTTTGCCATCTTAGGTTTATCATTAAGCTTGGTTAGAACAGATTGATTGAATTTTCAAGAACATTCAAAGAAACCTGAAGGCTCCATTTATAAATCCAGTGGCTTAATGCCATCCACTGAGTTCCTCACACAGTTGACAAAATCTGGAAAATTGTGAACTTCTTTTCGAGGAACGTTTTTCATCGTGCGCTCAACCGATGCATGAAATGAATCCGCTGACATATAAGTATCCAGGCTCAATATACTTCAAATTAATTTCAGCAGTTTAAATCATAGGAAAGTTGATGTGTAAAGCCAACAGCACCATCAAATCCCGATTTTTATTTTGTCCTGAACAATTGTCCAGCCACAAAGTAACGAGGACGTTTAAGGCAAGAAAAGAGAATTTTTTTTTTAAAAAAAACGCTGGCAATGTGATGAGCTTTCCGTTCTGCAATCACATCGCTCCACAAAAAGGCATAAACGGGTACATTTAGAGAGCCTGCAATGGGAACAGATGTTTCGTTGAATGCGACGATTCTTTTGCAAAAAATAACACTTTTTTGAATGATTCCATTCTTAGAAGGTGGACCACCGGCAGTCATAAAATGAGATATAAGTAATTCACAACGACTGATATGCATGAAAAGTTACCTTTTAAAGATGAGCAGAAGAAAGCGAAACTGATAACGTTCGCACTCTTCATGCCCCAGTTGGGTAAATTTTATGTTCAGGTCTCTCAACACCTTACAGTAGAAACTGTAACTGCAACATTATTGCTTTTTTTTTCAACTGACGCTCTTTGAAAGAGTCGAACATAAGTCCGATGGTAAATATCGTCAAAATCAAATGGGAGTTGAATCTTTTCGTTGGTATTCGTGAAGCCAATCGGCGAGAGCCTAATGAACGACATTTTATTCAGAACACAGCAGCCTGGTTTTTACGCCAAACAATGAGAATAAACGTTCAGTAATATGCCTGTTTATTCGCATAAGTTGGCGTATGAGTTTTAGAGATGATGTAAAATGAAACTATTCTAATTAT
This sequence comes from Aedes japonicus, assembly GCA_034211315.2. NCBI lineage: Eukaryota > Metazoa > Arthropoda > Insecta > Diptera > Culicidae > Aedes > Aedes japonicus. The sequence continues at coordinate 28,267 of JASCZW010006561.1, forward strand.
CTTGCTGGCCCACTTTTATTAGTAAGACTTTATCAAATGGACAGAACATTTGGCCATATATGTTGCTATACATTTCATTTCAGCTTAAACTCGGAAAAACGCGTTTTCTCAACAACCACACCGATAGTGGTTACGTCAACTATGCATCCCAGGGCAGTGCTGGCGGGCAGCCTTTGTCCTAATAGTCAATAGCAGCTCACCTTGAACTCCGTAACCACGTTAAACTTGAGGACTTTTTGAATCCCGTCTGTAGCGTTTCTGTGTTAGGCTGTAGTTCTTGTCTTCATATGACATACAAAATACCTTTGTCATGACAGGCATCGCTTTACATATACCTCAGCGTGTCCATCGAGTTTCCCAAATAGAGTTAGTTTTGGAGATATGTTGTTACAGCTACTGGCAGCACTGTCACATCTACCCTCGAACCGCTTTCCAATCCGTCAGTTCCGTCCAACCTGACACTTTTCGTTGATGCTAGGCAGGAAACGTCGCCGCTCGATTGGAAAGAAATCGATTGTAGTTAGATCAGTTGATTTGTTGGATAAATATAATTTGGATAGCTTAATGCAAGTTAATATTTTAAAAATAAAATGTAAATTAATGTTAAAATAAATGTTGTCACAGCTTAAAACGAGCAAAATACGATTGTTTTTTGAAGGTGGATCCGTAATGATTACTCGATCCAATAGATATGATGGCGTGTATCACTTTTCTGCCTGCAAGTGTTCACCTAAAATAGTCAGATTTTATCAATAAAATCCATGTATAACGAATATCAAACCTTTAAAGGAGAATACAATCCTGCTTATCTTGGAAGAGTTTCCGAAAAAGCTGTTTTAAAACCTATTAAGCCAATATTCCTAAGTCGGTTACCAATACTCGGTTCATATCTCAGAAATATTACCAGACTTAGTTCCAAATTGATATGCTGTACTATTTCCAGTACAAACAATATCTTAAACTATGAGTTTGACCTACTGACGGAACAAGAATGAACCATCGAACCATCGGCCCTATCGAGGCTTGTTAATCGAACTGACCCACAATTGTCATCTTTACGCACGTTTCCTACAGCACTCTGATCCGACTACAGCTACAAAGGCATATTAAAACGGATCCTAATGGAGAGAATTGCATCTTCCACCCCAGCTGCGAACATGAAAGGGAAAGAAAGTTTATGCATAAATTATACATCCATTATCGGACCTGTAATCATGACCCAAATATCAATTGGCCGTAGGCGTTTGGCATAATCCTCACCGGGGTTTCCCACCGCTTGGCTATCCCTTTACCACTCACTTGACTGTCATCGCTGACTTAAATCGAAAGGGAAGCAGCGCACACGAGCACAAGTCTCACCCAGCAAGGTCTTCAAAACTAAAAGTTGCTCTTGGAAACGGTGAAGGTCTCTCGATGCTAGAAGACAAACGCACTTTTTCGACCCTTTCAACGACGGATTCTCGGTTTTCCCCGCCATAGATTAGCAGAGCATCGTGCAAGTGGAATCGCAAGGGCACTTCCCAAGTAGAACTCATCGTCTAACGAGTGCGAGGATTGCAATCTTCCTCAAGGCATCTCAGAGTAAACGAAGCCGAAAACAACGCAAACGAGTCCGCTTCCCGACTGTGTGACCCCGGTTCCCGCCAACAACCCGGTAAGTACCTAGATCTCTTGGAAAACGCATTTTTTCGAACCCGGGTGGAGTGCGCTGAGTAGGTATTTTATTAATGACTCTGCAGAAAAGAAGGCGAGCACATCGCGCATTGCCGCCGAACGGAAAGTGAACGGGTTGAGCTAGCATATTGGCAGAGCTTTAAGCGGGATGCGATGAATCGTAGAAACATTTCATATTCATAAAGATAACATGGATGTGCATGTGCGTTCGTACGCTGGACTGCGGGCAGGAGGAAGAAAGGGTGGGCGGGACATTTCGCTGGTTGGGTGAGGAAGAGACAAAGAAATTCAGCAACTGGCTCATGATGTTCGTAGCATTCGAATTGTGGATCGGCAGCATGTGGGGGAGAAGATTTGCCATTCACTTCGGAAATGCCGAGGACATCTCAGTGTGAGTATTCAATGAAATTATTAGGTGAGACAATGATCATAAAAAGTGGACAAAATTGATTGTTTATTTAGGCGTTAAAACATTTTTATATTTGATAGAAGAATTGATCGGAGCCAACAGCACCCAAAAAACCAGGACATTGTCCCACCGTTCCGATAATTGCACATTGCGAAAAATTAAATTGTTTTCTCTGTTCAAGCTCTTAGGCACGATTCCCTCAGCGAAAGCGCAAATGCGGGCAGTGAATTTTCACTAGTTCAGTCGTCCTGTTCCGTGAATGGGACAACTAACCCACCAACAAGGCACAAACAACAAGCGTCGGAAAATTGTGTCACGTGGCTATTAATGCCTTTCCGTGGTCCAGCTGGTCGATGCGGTGGCCACTTGGCAATGGATTGGTCTCAAATATGCCTACGTACGCGCTTGACAACGGGCCGTGTTCGAGAGAAGGCACTTGAGTGGACCGTGCCAAGTAATTTATGACTATGTTCGCCGTGTAACTTGTCTCATTGCGCGACGGACAACGCGTCGTCGATATGAGAGAATGTTTCGTAGGAAATTTGCGTTTTCTAGTACGAACATACTTTCAATTTTCTCCACCCGAAGGCTCGTACCTGTTGACAGCGAATTCCGCCATAATTTATCCGTCTAGCAATATTACTTCTTATGAAGTGATTACTAATGAACAACTCAAAAATATTACTCGGCCTCATAAATCATCGCTTTCGTCGCAATCTCGCTCCTGTCACTTTTATCGGTCCGTAATTAGACGTCTAATTAACATAATAAATTCGGACATGTCTGTTGGCAACAGTTTGCTCCCGTTTACATTTTTTTTATTCCCTCCACCAAAGGCGGTTGAGAATCACCAAACATTCCCATTTCAAACACAGCTCATTTGGTGTCATTTGGTTCGACCACATCCCGAACCATGGATCGGGGGAAAAGACCAAGAACAAGAATCTGCTTTGGAATGCGTCTTCAGCTGCTGCAACAACAGCAGTCAATTTCTGCACCTTTCTGGGTGCGAAGTCACAAGGGCCAAGAGCCGCGCTGCTGCTGATGGCCGTTCAAACCGTTTCGAGCTTCTGGTGTTTCGTGATGCTTGCCTTCACTTTGTTGCTGAAGATGCTTCGTAAAACTTGGACACAGTAAAATGACGAAAAATTTATTAATTGCAGTTCAGCATTTTAAATAAAGACTTAAATGCTTCGCCAGTACAAACGAGCCAAAAATGCACTGCATATCACGAAGGTGATTGATCGTTGGCAAACAGGACTGATTTCAACTGTGAGAACAGGATGACAGTGAAACGTCGACGGATCCTCTATCAGTGATGTTCCAAGTCAATATGAAAAGATATTAAAAATAGCAAATTGATATTTTAAAAAGAAAAAACTTTTTAAGGTGACGTTAATGGAGTAGTAAAAAGCAAGTGCCTAATGAAAGCTGCGTTTAAGAGCACAAGAAACATTAGAATGCTACAACCCATTCTGCTTTTTTTGTATGGCCTCATATGATTTAAAGATTTTCCAAATCTCAGTTTTTTTTTTCAAATACAGTGATTAATTCAGTGATTTATATGCCAACCGTAATATAGCGAGAAAATCGGATTTAAATGCCTTTTTGAATACAGGACCTCGTCAGTTTCCCTGTTTCTGCCACGTTATATCCCTCTTCACTGTGATTGGCCTTTCCTTAAGATAATTCCCTTATTATGTGATATTAAGGGATAGTTCCCTTATTATGTGCGGATAGACAAAATGAGACAAAGCAGACAAAATATTTCCCAAGCGAATGAAATATTGATTACAGGAATCGGCCATAAATTGACCGAGATACGGCCACTTCCGGATTCACCAGATTGACTCCGAGGGAGCCTGTAGTAGGGACCAGTTAGGCATTTATTTCAAAACATGCCTTGCGGCAGCTCTATCTTCTTGAAAAATCGTTGGCTACATTGGCCACTCCCGGAACATTTTTGGGAAAACCTGGACTATAAAACTCACTGGCTAGCCTGATCCAGCATCTTGGTAGCTCGGAGGATCAATTTATTTAGCTTTGGTTCAGATAAACAAACAATAGTGGGTTTTATATATTATCCTGGTATGGAGGTGGTTCAATTGTCGTCGTAAAAGGCAAAATGAAGGCTGAGGACTACAGGACCACATTGGATGAGCAGGTATTTCAAATGTTAGTGACGAACACTTCAAAGAATTATCACATTTAAATTTCAATTAGGTGCTTCCTATGATGTGTTCCACATTCCCAGAGGAAGGGGAACGGCGTGCTCCAGGATAACAACGGGCCAATCCATACAGTGAAATCCATTAAGAAGTGGTATGAGGACCACGCAAGTGATATCGATCACCTTGAGTGGCCTGTTCAGTCACCGGAAATTCACCATCATTGTGGTCAACATTAGAAACGAGGGATTGGTATGTTTTCCTACCTCCTTCGTCCTTGAAGGAATTAGAGAAAATTTAATTTTAATTGACAAGTGGTATAAAATACCACTGGACGTCATTCAAATCCTCTGCAACTCCATCCCCAGACGGATTGAAGTCGTCCTGGAAGTGGGTGGAAGACAAACTCACTATTAATAAAATCCACGCATCCCTATACTCAATTGCTACCAAAGCTAAATAAATTGATCCTCAGATGTACCAGGAAGTTTTATAGGCTAGCCAGTGAATCTTATAGTCCATATTTTGTGGTAAAATCGTAATTGATCCTTACTACAGGTTCTTCCAAAATTGTTCCGGTAGTGGCCAATGGGCCGTGGGCGTGGGCTTTCTTAAGTTTCTTAAGTTTAAAATCATAGTTATGATAAACCTTGAAGATAGAACATGTTTTGGAGAAAAATCGTAAATGGCCTCTAGTACAAGTTACTCCGGGGACGTTCCGGTGGTTCCGAGAGTGTCTAATGTATTCAGTGGGTTTCTGAAGCTTATTATTATCATATTTTTGAAAAATCATTAAGATAGAGCTGCCGCATGGTATGTCTTGGGATAAATGCCTTACTGGTCCCTACTACAGGTTCCCCCGGGGATGTTCCGGTGGTTCTGGGAGTGGTCAATATGTTCAAAAATCTACATGAAGTATTTAATAAGGTTTGTCATGTTTTGAGTAAAATAAGGAGTGAACCGCATCCAGGACCCTTTATCAGAACCTGTTTCACAGAAATGGCCATAATTTCGATTAATTAAGGTTGATTCCTGGAATCGACATTTCATTAATTTTGAAATTATTTTGTCTCTACGTGAGTTTGCTAAAAAAATTGGTTGACAACGACATCTTGTACAAAATCTCATCACAAATTCAACATGTGAGATAGTCTTTTTTGAAACCCGGAACAACTCTGGTGTCCGGGGGCCAATTATGTTACCGAGATATAAAACTACATAAATTTTCCAGTGGGATGGTTTCTGACGAAATTAAATCGGATAGTATTTCATGAAGTCAGGGCTTCCGGCAGTTAACTGGAACATTCGCCATGGTGGACGAAACATGAGTGTAGGCATGTTTTTGAGTTCTTTCATCGTTTTATTTATCAATTCCTACTCAGTTTTGCAATACAATTGTTGGAGTAGATCTTAAGCTTCAGGTTGGCCCGTAAATTCTTGGATGGGTTCGTCGACTTGGGTACCACATAGATATTCAGCCGCTCCAACGATCGCTTCAACTGCCGGCAGGCATTTCGTACTATAAATTTCCCCGTTCACGGCCAGTCCGAAGCAAAAGAAAAGCGACTTTGACATCCCCTTCTCGCTGATTGTCAGCCACAGCAGCACCATCTTGGGGAACTTGGTGCGTGAAATGAACTTCACTTTGGACCAGCGCACTTCCTTCGTGGGGGAAGTAAAATACGAAGTGCCCTGCCAGTCGTTGCCTTCCAGAGTGAGATAGGTCGCGTCGTCCATCATCACCGCCACGTCACGATTCGCGGGGAAAATCGAGTTGACCATCCTATTCAGCCGCTGCTGTAGCGTCATTGCCTGCAGCTCCGAAACCAGTGGACACGACTTTCGTTTCCTGACATGTATTTTCATGTTCGCCAGGTACTTTTTCACTGTTTGGCCGGTTGAACCGACCTCCCGGCCAAGCGCACGTAGCGATGTAGCCACGTTTCCTCTTCAGCTTCCTTTGGTGCTTTTTGTCGCTCAGGGTCGTCAGCCGTCCGAAACCGGGCTTTCTTTCGATGCTCTGATTGTTTTCTAATAGAACCAAGATGTTGTAGATGCCAGAACGGGCGTATCCGGCTTTCACAAAGATCCGCACGATGTCCGTTTTTGACGCACCGGGGTGCCGTTCTTTGAACGCGCATACTTCTGAACGGAGTTGTTTCATAGTTATTGCCATCACGTTTAGAGTTCGACTGATAGAGCTGTCAAATTTTGTCTGCTGACTCATAGATTACTTTGATTGATGCTGAATGGGTAGTTTTGTCAGTGCGGGTGAAGGTAAACCCATGAAGAAAAGCGATTTTTGTCCACTTTTTTTTGGGAAAAGTTAAACAGAGCTGTGCACAATAGTCCTCCGGCGAGACAGGGGGTTGGTGTAGGCCCTACAAGCCAGCTGTATAAAAATAATAGTAATGAAGCACAGGATGTAAATATGGACCGGAACAATCGTCAAAGACCCAGGCAACGAAAAAGGACTAAAGATTGGAAACTCGGAACATGGAACTGTAAGTCCCTCAATTTTTCGGGATATTATCGCATTCCTTATGACTTACTGAGCGTCCGCAAGTTCGACATTGTAGTATAGGGATGGTTATACCCTCTACCAGAGCTGCGACAACAAACGCGAGCTGAGTACAGCTTTTATCGTGATGGGTGAAATGCGAAAACGCGTGATTGGTTGTTGGCCAATCGACAGCAGAATATGCAATTTGAGAATCAAAGGTCGTTTCTTCAATGTCAGTATGATCAACGTGCACAGCACTCACCTAGGAAGTGACGATGACGACAAGCACGCTTTTATGCGCAGCTTGAACGGAAATAAAACAGCTGCCCGAACCATGACGTCAAAATCGTCATCGGAGATCTCAATGCTCAGGTCGGCCAGAGGAAGAAATTCAGACCGGTTAGAAGAAAATCCAGCGCCAACAAGCGTATGAAAGTAAACGGTCTCAGACTCATCGATTTCGCCGCTTCCAGGAACATGGCCAAACATACTTCCAGCATAGCCTGGAGATCACCACAACATACCAAATCACAAATTGACCACGTTTTGATTGATGGACGACACTTTCCTGATATTATTGACGTCAGGACCTATCGCGGTGCAAAATCGACTCAGACCACTATCTGGTAATGATCAAGTGCGCCAAAGACTTTCCGTTGTGAACAACATTCGATAACGGTGCCCGCCACGGTTAAATCAGCAGCGGCTGAAGCTATCCAAAGTCGCAACTAATTACGCGCAAATTCCCGAAGTAGCGTTGCTGGAGAGTGGAGTGCTAAGCGAAGCCCCTTTTGAGGACTAATGGAGTTCCGTCAAAGCAGCCCCCAACAATGCAGCGAAAGCCACCATAGGATTTGTGGAAAGAAATCGACGGAACGCTTGGTTCGATGATGGGTGTCAAACTGTTCTAGATGAGTAGTATGAAGTAGGCAACTCGTCAAATTTGAAGCGATACAATACAGACAGAAACGAAGACCGACAAGTAAATTCTGCAAGAAGCTCATCGCATCCCGTAAAAGCTTCGTGCCGTGAAGCGAAATGTGTCGGGATACCCCGTGATGAGGGTATCTTGACGGATGAACGCCAGGTGATTGAGAGGTGGAAGCAGCACTACGATCAACACTTGACTGGCACAGCGGCGGAATACCAAGACAGCAGGAGGAATCGCTATGGTGGACAAGGGTGACGTGCCAACTCCCATTTTCTACGAGTAGCGGATGCAGCCAGTTTACGTTGTCGGACTGTTTAAATTGGAATGCCGTGTCGGACACGGGCGAGAACCATACTGGTTTTCATCTATTGGAAAGCCTTTGCTACCACTCATACCACTGTCAGAGAATATAAAAAAAGTTATCACCAAAGCGTAGTCAGTCAACATCGAGCCCAACGAGCGATCGGTTATCGGAGGCTGGATCTCCACGCATAATTCACAATAAATGTCTAGTTATAAGTTAACTGTTTAAATATAATGTGAAGTGTTTTCTTTGAATAAAGTGTAGTTTTCTGTATTGGTTTCTTGTTTTGTGGTTGAAGGTGACCTAATAAGGGGCCTTATTGTCGTCCTGAAAACCCCTGGTGAAGGGAAGCTCCATCTACAACGGTCCAAGGTCTAGAAGAGAATCCTTCAACATGGTAATCGAAGGACAACACCACTATTGAAGGTATCTCAACAAACACCCATGATAAGTGAAGTCAAGAAAACAGCTTAAGAATAACAAGGCAGCTGGGAAAGATGGCATCGGAGTGGAACTTTTAAAAATGGGCCCGGATACATTAATTGACTGGTCTGCATTGACTGATAGTTAGGATCTGGAACAGAACAGTTACCAAAGGAGTGGAAAGAGGGAGTTATATGCTCAATATACAAAAAGGGTAACTCACTAGAAGGTGAGAACTATCGAGTGATAACTATTCTCAAGATGGCCTACAAAGTGCTGTCCCAGATTATCTTCCGTCTTCTATTGCCGCTAGCAAGCAGCTTTGTGGGAAATTATCCAGCCGGTTTTGTGAACGGTCAATCGACAACCAAATTTTTACGATGAGGCAGATCCTCCAAAAGTAGCGCAGATATCAAGTCCTCACAGACCGCATACGATACTAATGATCGTAAAGGGCAATGAAAAATTAAGAAAGGGAATCTTTTTCTGGGGTAACTGGCCAACATGATTAAGATGGATGCTGTACAGTGTTACGTGAAGATATAGGGTGCGTTATCGGACTCGTTTGAAACACGCAAAGAACTTCGAAAAGGTGATGGTCTTTCCAGCCTCCTGTTCAACATTGCGGTAGAAAGTGTTAGCAAAAGTCCGGATTTTTCAATAAATTCAGCCAGTTCATCTGCTTTGCTGACAACGTGACCATTGTCGGCAGAACGTTCCAAATAATAGCTGATCAGTACAACAAGCTGAAACGTTAAGCGGTGAAGGTTGGATTGAAGGTGAATGCGTCGAAGACTAAGTATCTGTTAGCTGGAGGAGCTGTGCGCGATAGGAAGAACTGTGACAATCGACGGAGATGAGTTCGAGGTGGTGGATGAGTTTGTGTACCTCGAATAATTGGTTACGACGGATAACAACTGCAGCAGAGAATCTCGGAGTCTAGTAAACTTTACCTCCGTAGTTCTCTACGGGTATGAGGCGTGGACAATGATCGAAGAGGATCTGCAAGTACTTGGAATTTTTCGAACGACGCGTGGTTAAGACCATCTTTGGCGGTGTTTGTGAAAACGGTGTAAGGAGGAGAAGGATGAGCCACGAGCTGGCACAGTTCTATGGTGAACACAGATCCAGAGAGTCGCTAAAGCTGTATGGGTACAATGGGCGGGGTTTGTTGTAAGAATATTGGACAACAACCCCGCAAACATGGTTGTATTAAAATGGCGTTTGCCTCGAATTCAACCGGTACAAGACGTAGAGAAGTGCAGCGAGCTAGGTGGTTGAACCAAGTAAAGGAAGACCTTAGAAGGTTGAGACATTGGAGGAACTGGTGACAAGCAGCCCTAAACCGAGTTTTATGGAAAAATACCGTGACGCAGGTGCGGACCTAAAAGGAAGTAAATAAGTAGGTTTTGCAACGATAATTTTCGAGCTAATTTACTCGCGAGTGCATGAAATTAATAGCGAATCAAAATTGAACATTTTTATTTTTACAAATAAACAAGCTGGGTAAGATCGATCTGATAACAACTATATTACAATAATCATTATTCAAATTAAACTAACAAAGTGCCTGGTTTGCAATGTTTACGTTTTGGAAGTGTATTGCAGTGCCCTTTTCCAAATTATATCGGTAATATTTACAGACATTTTGAAATGGGTTGATGGATTTGCAGTAGAGCTATCATTTTCTAGCTCCTGGATTTAAGCAGCTTCAAATAGTTACTTGAAGGATTGTTGTAAACAGATTTCTTCCAAAAAAACCATTGCCGGTCAATGGGTGTTAGATTTTAACTCCTCTCCATCTTCCCTTTCTTATGCAATGTTGAACATAAAACAAACGGTTTTTGAATACTCAAATAACAATTTTAATTTTATTGCAGCCGTATAGTACTCTTCCCGGCTTTGTTGATAAAACTAAATTCAAACCTCGTTCAAAAGGTCCACCAACACCTCCTCTATGTTTAATGACGGAATGTGTACAAAGTGGTCCACTCTATAGACGGTTGTGAAAACAAATTAATAATACCTTTTCAAGACCATACAGATTTTGAAAATGTTCCAGAGAAAATGTTCATACCTTCATTGAAAACCTTCATACAACCTATTAGCTGCCATCAAAATTAGCATAGATCCAAATGACCACAGCTGTCAAACTTCACAGTAATATCGTGGTTGGTTTTTGTTGTTCTGCTTTGTTCGATTCTCTGCTCTTCTGATTCATTTAACAGTAAATAATATCGAAGAAAGAAGATCTTGTGTTGCGGAAAATGTTGTTTGATAGCAAAATATCCAAAACAGATTGTTTTTTTTAATAGCGTATAATGCTCTTAATCATATGTGCATTTAATTTGAATATTGGCACGATAAGAGCCGAACAAAAATGCGCCCGGAGACTATATAAGTTTACATCAACAAAAACAAAATTGAAAAAAATATATTCGGTAAATTAATCATGATTTTCCTGAATTCAATAAGGTTATCAAAAAGATTGCTAAAATTGGTCTCTGATTTGCAGTTTATTTCCATTATATTTAAAATTTGGTGTATTTGATTTTCCACACATTCAATATTACGATTGGAAGAAATCACAGTTTTGCCAAACAGCCAATTTATCTTCACAATAGCTATTATAAAACCATTTGGTCATTTGGTGACTTTCCTCAATGCAAATTTGCTGTTTAATGCATTTACTGGAGGCGAAATGGTTTTAAAATGCTTTTTCAACTGGCCGTTATAAGATAAATCGAATGAGTCCTCAAACGGCATTTCAAAACAACATTTTACGAGTTCATAAAGTCAACATAAAACCTTTAATAAGAATAAAAGGAATGTTAGAAGTCAAGGTTTTAAGATCGTTGTAAAGAAGCTGTGTAGGTTCTGATGAACCTGACTAAAATTTGAAACCTTTGACACCTCTTACTGCCATAATAAAACCTTATTGGTTTCTAGTGGCTTTCATAAAACATGAATAAAACTTAATAAAGCTGGATGGTCTTGGCAATATTACTTGGATAGCTACTCCTTACTTGGGAAGTTACAGTGAACAGAGAGTATTACTACGATTATAGTACCACTTACATTCACTTGTTTTGTGGTAGATGGTAGATTGTGCTCTTAAAATTTGTTTCTTCATCTTAGAACATTTGTAACAGTTTTGTTGTTTCCAGTTAGAGAAGTTATAATATGTAAGATTTTATAAAGATATGCATGGAAACCAGATTTGAAAATATCCTGTCAATTGCAATGTGGCTTGCAAGTAAGTTATTATTTCAGTCCCATTAAACCCACATAGATAAGCAATTAATAACCACTTCAAACAGCCAACAAGCAAGACGGGATGTCTTTCGCGTTTTTAGCTCCATCATTAGCAAAGCTGTTCCTTAATGATGTTGTGCTAAGTAATTTTCTCATTACTCATCCTTCTAGATTTTACCGAAGTGAACATCCGTAGAAGTGTCATTATCTGTTAGGCGGTCGTTGTTGGTTAACCTGCCCCAAAAGCGTTTACCAATTATTGGCAGCGGATCATTGTGTTTGCAAAGAACAAACAGCCACCGGGGGTGAATCTGGCACATACCGTTCATCTGATTGCAGTAGTAATAATTGATAACAATTTCCTCCACAGTTCAACCGATGTCTATTAGCAGTCCAAACAGCAATTACGAGTCCATCGAGCCAGAGAAAATCAAAGCACCACTTTTTTCGCTTCAAGCTTGAATTAACTTAATCACAACCGATCGTTCCTCCGGACCGGGTGTCTAATGTATTTTCTCTCTTCTGGTCTCGAAGGCAAATCTCCCATGTCCACTCTTCGATGGCGGCGGCGTTGGCAGTGGTCATCGTTCATGTGGAATAAATAAATGATTTGATTATAATGTTACGCTCCAATCAAAAGTTCTGCTCCGTTGGCCCTTCCCGGGCGCGCACGCACTCGATAATTGAACAAGTTGCGCGACTGGGCATCAGCAGTCGGCGTGTGTTCAAGTGTCTGATAAGGACAATTTCATAGAAACTAGTTCCCAATTAGCACCACTGGGAGGTATAGTAAGTCAATTAGCAGCCAAGACCTCGACGACCCGGCAGATGGAGGCATCGCGTCATTTATGAGCTATGAATATTCATCGGTGGAGAACCCAACTCCCGAACACAGAGAACCGTCATCCTTTATCTGAACGTCGAAAAGAGCGCCGTCAGATAGCAATCTTGAAAGGGACTTCAGAAGCAGCGAAAAAAAAATGTGATGGCACACGGAAAGAATGGACGATCTGGACGAAACAAAAATCAAGAATCTTTTCGTGCAATTAAATTTCCCCCCATGTCCTGTGGGTCGGGTCGAGAAGAAATAAGCGCGGCAAGGTCCCGACGATGCTACCAGGTAATCATCACTTCGTACTTGAGGGCTGTTATTTTGCTGCCTATCCTGTCGGTCTTATCAGGGAGTTTAATTTTAATTGAAAGATTTTTACGTTTGATTAAGGCGCGAACTTCCCTACACACAGGTGCGTGCTTCGACTGAAGGAGGGTTGGTCCGGGGTGGTGGCCAGGAGGGTGGGGGGGCTTTGGCGTGGCAGAGATAGCAAGAACGATCATTACACGCTTGCCTGCGTGTTTGACTTGGTTCGTGAGATGTGCGTTGTTTGCACGGGTGCAATTGCCCGGTCAGGTGGGGCAGGGTTGCCAGATTTTGCGGAATGTTATTTGTTTAATATTGGGCGTTTTTGCTTGTTGGCTTCAAACCAACAACGGGGAACTTGGGCAATCAAAGTCCTTGTCGTTCTATACGTAGTATGTGTTGCAGCATGATTGTTTATTCCCAGAAATTCCACAACCACCAACACTGATCCAACCACTGAACTGCAGCCAGGAAACCATCATCGAGTAAGACGCTGTCTGGATGCCAAAACGGGTGGAAAAATATAATTAATGGTGCAGCAAATTTGATAATACCCAGCGGTGGATACCTTTGTTTACTCGTTTAATTTTTTATACAAATAATCAGCACTTTCCTGAAGAAGAAAAACAAAATCCACCTTGGTTCTTTTGTGTGCCGCGGATCTTCCATCGCGCTCCACGCTCTCATCAGCTAGATTTGATCAACAATTGTTACCTACCTTTACTCAGACACCAACGAGAACCCAACTGTTGGCAAGGGCCATGGACCTTGAATGCCGGCACGATGGACTTGATCCCGGTCCAAAAAGCAGAACCGCGGCAAGATACGAGGCGATGATAAATGTGGGTTTTGCATTACGAGATTAGATTAGAGGGAAACCGTGTGCGCGCACTGTTATCCACACAGTCAGCCGTTTTGCTCTTGAAAATCTCAGTATCCTTTTGCTGCCGGTGCAGTAGAGTGCAACTTGCATCTCAGCCAAGCGGACGATGACTAATGGCCGGTGTCATTTGCCAAGCCAGGTTGGCTAAGTGAGGCCAGCCAAGAAACAGATAGCTCCAAGATTGCGCATTTCTCGAATGACCAAATAGTTGCCATCCAAGTCGAAAGAAATGGATTTCAATTTTTCCCCGCGCCACCTCCGCCCGTCTCACAAACTACCGTGATGGGAATGGGAAGAGAAAAATCAATTTATAACTCCAAAACGAACATAAAAACAGGCAACGCCGTTTTTAATGTATGTTAAATTCCGAATAAAACAACCTCTTTAAGAGATAACTAAACATTATTTGCAGGAAACTGAACGAGGCAACGAAATGGGAAAGAAAAACGGTTTGCGTGACACTGAGAGATATTTTCCTGTTCCCTGCGCTTTCATCATCGCGTCGGTTATCACGGCATCTTCCCTGCCCGGGCAATCGACCTGGGTAGGTTTTTAAGTAGGCTGAAAATGTTTGACATTAAAGCCACTCCTGAGATGAAAGTGCGGAAAGTCATTTGAAGAATGACTTTTCGTTTGCTTTTAGTTGACCGAAATTTATCTTAAGTTTTCCTTGAATCCACCCGCCGTAAATGTGACCTTCTAGAAATCACACTGACAATTTACCACCAAGGCAAAACATTCCATTCCGCCTCTACGCCAAAACCATCCCTTGCAAACACAGAAAGGTAATTTTCATAGAATCTCATTTATTCATCCTCCAATTTGACTGGCTCTCAGCGTGAATTCTCGACTTTTAACGATGCCAAGTGTTTTGCTTCTCGCAGCTTTATGTGAGGCCACGCTTCCACCCACCCAATCACCCGGCTGCGCCTTCAAAGTTGTGACTGCAAGGCACCCGCATCGAACTACCTTAGTGTTCCGAAGAAATCCGCGCATTCTGCCGTTGACCAGGTTGAAATTAAATGTAAATTGACTGTTGCAATTATCCGGAGGTTCCTTCCATACCCTACCCCAACCAATTCCCTCGGAAGGGGATCTGTTCTGCTCGGACCATCTCATATTTTTATTTCTGTAAGTGATCTCGTTCGCACAGCATCACCAGCGGAGAGTTCTCGAGCCCGGCGCGACGGATGGCAAGGTGTGAAAAAGAAAGATTGCTGCCTTTTTCCGTTTTCCCGTCTGCTGCCCGGCTGGTGTGGCTCAGTTGAGGTGGTAATAATCGCTTGGAAATTAAATTCATCGCAAACAGAACGACCAGCCTTCAATAGCCCTGTTCACGGTTCTTCGATCGAAAGGAATTTGTATTGAAAATAATGAAATTTATTGCTTTATTGAGGTGAAATAAAGTGGTAACATTTATCAGATAGAGGTAATTTTTAATTTCATGCATTCGAAGCACTGGGTCTGCGCGGCCACAGCTGCTGCTGGCGGTGACCACGGCGGGGTTGATGAACGCGCCCTGTGGGCTTGTCCCGGACCAGGGTCAACGCGGATCGAGTTAGAAACCAAACACAGCACGGCTGTCCTGCTTTCCGGTCAAAGACAGTCACCACGTTTCATGGCGGGGAAATTAAATATCAAACTGGAATGGCAAACCATCCTCCAGGGTTGGGAGGCCTGCAAAGAGAGAACAAAAGCTGGTGAAAATTAATTTCAACAGCCCGCGGGAAAATATGCACGGACCGGAGAATGGGTAGAGGCAGATGAATGCTATGAAAAGATGCAAACGTCTGTTCGCTGAGATGTATTTCTTATGAAATCTTAATTTGTCAGAACAAAAGGCTACGAATGGATTTTGCGACGTTGCTTTGGGGATCGAGATGGTATGAACTGGATTTCTTCGCTTGAAAGTTTAGTTTGGGTTAGACATCATCATTGAAAAGGGCCTGCTGTTAGATAAATTATTAAATTATGTTTTTCTTACCTCACCAGCTAAACTTTTGATGTAACGGAGATGATAATAAAGCAATAGTTATACATAGCTCTAAATGAAATAGAGTGAAGGAATATTATAGGTATATAAAACTAAGTCAATGAACATAAGAATAATACTAACAATTAATTTTTAATCAACATCTCTACAGACTGTTGTCCTGCTGCAATTGAGGAAGGACTTACGTAATGTGAACCTGAAAGTTTAGACAATGTAAACCTCCATTTTTTTGCATCACAATATTTTTTATAGTGAGTTTCATAGGTATAATAGTAATTTTAATCAAATGAATTCTTAACTTTAAAAAATAAAATAACATTATCATATGATACAATTAAAAAAATTGTAAAAAAATAGGTTGTCATGTTACTCCATGCTCTAAACATAAACGGTTTTAAAATACAAAGATGATTTATGAACGGAAAATAAACAATGTGATTAACAGGTACAAGATGTGATAATACTACAATTATATTGTCAATTGGACAGTTTTGCCAAGGTCACTCCAAGATATGTCTTTATGATTACGCTGGCAGTCTTTGGTGATCATATGGCTCGCGAAGGCGTGAGGTTGGAACTTGTGGAGACCAGAGGACGGCTGTACCGTCCTTCGATGTTGTCAACCCACCATTTGAATTCCTAGTCCAAAACATTTGTTGAAATTTTTTTCAGATAGAGGTATATTTATTTGTTCAGGTCTACTTTACAGAGTTTTCGTTTTATATTAACATTAAAAAAGAGAAACCTCAAACTAAGTTAAAGGGTTAAACCGAATACCTACGGTTGTCTCGTGGTTAACTGGATTTACAATTTTATAAGGGTATTTCAGAAAAAGTTAACAGAATAATATTCACTTTCACTTTTTTTAAACACTATTTAAAAAAAAAACTTTTTTGAGCGTATTAGTAGAACGATTGTGATTGGGAAACTAGGAGAATTTAAAATTAATACTTCATTTGATCACTTTAAAAAAAAAAATAAAACCTTGAAACACTTATTCAAATTTTCGCTAGTAAACGCGAGCAAAATTCCTTTTAATTCTACTATGAGCTTATCTTTTGACAGATAGGCCTATTTCGTCTGCTACTTACAGACTTCTTCAGTGTCGAGCACGTATTCCTCAAAAATTCAACCTAAACATGAAAGTTTATCAAGCTACAAACTAAGATTACTGTTAGTCAAAAAACATAAATACACTTCAGGAACTCGCGTGCAGCCAAAATATCTCGAATCAGTACATTGGGTTATCTACCTCAAGCCCGAAGGGAATCATAAAGCTCATGTCTGACTCCACGATGCTCAGCACAAAACCAAATTACGTGATCTGCGTCGTGGTAACCATGTCCACGTTTACAGAGATTGCTGTCCTCCAACCCGAAACGGAACAAATGAGCGTATAACGAATAATAATTGGACATGAAGCGAGACATCACACGAATGAAGTCTTGTTTCACATCCAGCCCCCTGAACCAACATTTCTTCGACACCTTGGGAGTGACAGAATGTAGCTACTTTTCAAAATCTCCTTGACTCCCTTTATACTGCCAACTAACGAGTGATCTCTGGCAAAAACATTATCGAAGGACATATGTCGATCATAAATATCGCCTTCCATAACGCTCACCTTTGCAAGCTAGTCCGCTTTCTAATTGCCCAGAATCAAACAATGAGATGGGATCCACACAAAAGTGACAGTAAAAGAGCGTGAAGCAAAGAACTTGAAAGACCTCGTATTTTCATGAGAATTTAAGAGCTGTGCTTTACCGGCCTCAAGGAGCGAATAGCCTCTATAGAACTGAGACTATCCGTGAAAATGAAGTTATGATCCGATGTGAGTGAGGCCACAGTTTTTAACGAAGAATGTATTGCTGCCAATACAGTGCCAAAAACAAAACATGGAGCTTGAAGTTTTGCTGAAATTTCATTGTATGTATATACCAAAGCCGGCGCACTCATCTGTCAAAGACTCGTCATTGAAAATCTTTTTAGGGAAATCACTTGGTCAAACTTTTTAGTGAATATTAAAAGAGCAGTCATTGGACGATGATGCTGTGGGATAAATCAAAATGAATAGAATTGTCAAAGTCGGAGAAGCAAACACGATTGGGAATATCCGACGAAGGACTGACATTCTGTGTTATGTACAAATGGTACAAAATCATGTATCGTATTTGAGGATTCAGTTCAAGATGTTTCTCAAAATTTTCGATTTCATGGGAGTTCATAACTTCACATTCATAAAACCGATTCGAGAGTGCTAACATGCCAGCCAGCACTTCAAGACTCATCGCATGAGTCAAATGCATGCAACCTTACGCGATTTGAAGACACCGATACTGAATACGTTCCAGGTTGATGAAGTAATGACACTGACTGAAAACAAAAACTATCGTATTCGATAACCAACAAAATCTTTGTCCTGTACAACGTTAGAAGATTTTGCGAGGTGCTCCCTACCAGGTTCCCGTATTTGTCCAGACGAAAAAGGATCATTTTTTCCAACAATTTTTGAATACAACTTGGTACCCCAGGTCCTGATTCAACCGCAGTCTAGGTCGGTGGTATTTAGTCAAGTCAAGTCGGAAGGCAAGTAAACCTGTTGGTCCCGGATTTGTGTTGATAAGTGCAATATTTCGGGTCCAGGTTTCGTCTTACTGGCATCGGTGATTATCACCACGTTAGGAGGAAATAAGCTGACGGAAAATAAACGAATTTAAAATAAAGGACTAGAAAACTTCATTGGCTCGTAAAACTATTCGTTATTTGGGATTTGTTTCATAAAAAAATTAATATTTCCGCGATCCATTTTATCATACGCCAAACAGCGGACTTTTTGATCTAACACTACTCATAAGCTTCAGCCCAGACTGATTTCCAATGAGTTTTGATACTTTTTTCCAGTCTCTTTCAAAAGTTTTGATAGAATCCGCTGCCTTAACATGTTTGCACATACATGCCTTCGTCAGAGCTCAAAAAATTTCAATTGGTCTTGCCTGGGAACAGTTTGGAGGATACATCTCCTTTGCGGCTACCGTGTCCGTTGCATAATGCACTGATGTCAAATCTTACCTCACCTTACCAATCAGACCAAGGCCGATGTGGCCTCTGCTGTACATATAGAAGTTGTCTCCATTGTAATCGGTCCATGGCTGTACCTCGCCAGCCTCGGTGTCTGCGGAGAGTCCGCTGGTCACCTTTTACTTGATCGATCCACCTTGCACGTTGCACGCCTCTACTTCTTGTACCCGTCGGTTCGTTTTCGAGAACCATTTCAACAGGGCTATCGTCCGACATTCTAACGACATGCTCAGTGCTCAGTGATTCATTCGCCTTTTCCACGTTCCGTCTTCCATCTGCACTCCACCGTAAATCGTACGCAGCACCTTCCGTTCAATGACACCAAAGACACCAAGTTGGTCCATTAGCAATGTCCATGTTTCGTGGCCGTAGAGAACTACTGGTCTAATTAATGTCTTGTAGATGGTCAATTTTGTAGTTCGGCGAACTTTGTTCGATCTCAGCGTCTTTCGAAGTCCAAAGTAGGCACAATCGTTACAAACAGATATGAAAGCATTCCACACTCACAAATTGTTTGCCAAACTGTAGCCTATTTACCGATTTTTTCGGTAAAAATTGACATATCGGCTTTAACAATAGTTCGACCAGCACGGACCGTATAGAACTGGACACCTGGAAGCTTCATTCATAATTACGCATGCTAATTTTCCACACAGCAGCTTATCGGATTAGATTGATAGATGCTGCTTGTTCTTCTATGCGTTTTGGCTTCTTCTGCTTCTTGAAAGTCCTTAGTCCATTTATTGTCTATGCTCGGTTAGCATTGCTCTTCAAAGTTCCTAAGTTTTGGCAACATCTCGACCGGAAGTACTCTTTTTTTAGGCGAAAGCTTTAGTGATTTTTCGCTCCAGGTTTTGGCGCACAGGGCCCGGTTTACGTCCAGATTTCCGAACTCCGACTTCCGAATTGCGTTACAAACTGCTTCGATACTCACACTTCCCATTTTTACCAACTGATTCAGCGAAACGTTAGGAAAAGTGCACCATGTATGCACGATCTGTTTGCGCTTTTCCGGGGAAATACTACTTTTCATTTTCATAAAAAGTAAATGCACCGGCACTAGAGACTCAGACTACTAGATTACAATGTAAACAGTGATACAGAGTAATGATCAGCTATATCAACGCCATCTGGAAGCAACAGTGGGGCATTAAAATCGTGCTTAGTCTTTCTTGGATACCCTATAGTCGTTTGTTTCTCCATCACCTACCTACAAAATAAATAAGCGCATAATTATGTTCGGATACCGAACGAAACTGAATTTTTAGAAGCAGCTCTTCGTTTTTGCAGCTTAAAACTGGAATATAAATTTTATTGTTTCATATGTTTTCATAACCTAAGCTAAACTTACATGAACAGTTTCTTATTGTTTCCTCACCGCACCGTGGATTCTCGTGATGAGTCTATTTATTTTGGCTAGACAAATTAAATTCCAGAACTTTCGCAATTATTCACTCGCTATTTAAGTTTCCATTAATTTAGACAACGCAGGATAGGAGTCCTCAAAAATAGCTTATCTTATTGGAAAAATATGGGGAATCGAATGGTTGGTTTTATTTAGGGTTGACCACAATAAGTTTCCCATTTTGCCCATTTCTCTTCTCATTTTGGATGAAAATGAGAGTTATTATCAAAAAACCAAACTTGGTGCTACTTTATGGAACCCAAATGCACTGTAAATTTGCAGAAAAAGCTGAAGCTCTTCATGTATGGATAAAATTTTAGTTTGATCGGATGCCAGAAAATTGTCCATTTTACCCGCATTTAAATTTTAAATCTCAATTGCACTGTACTTACGTAAAAATATCCGGAAAATCGAATGGTGAAGGTTTCGTTTAGGGTTGACCTGGAATGGAAATGGTCCATATTACCCTATGTTCGGGAGTTACATCGCCCTACACTCGCTACGTCACTGCTGAATGAGAGGACTTTCAGTAAAATAGTAACGTTCTGTAAATATTGTAAATAAACGTATGTTGGACGAACTATGTGTGTTGCGTAAGAATGTTGAGTGATAGATGGACGAATGTGCAATGTGTTGTGTGGAACTGGTTGAAAGGAGCCCCAAAAGAAACCCCAAAACCCAACAAAATACAGTCCACTTATGGAGACGCCAAGTATTTTCTACCCCACAACTGGCTGTGTAATTAATTACCCCCCAATCGGTGTTGGTTAGGGTCCGGTGACCCAACATCCTATTTACCATCACACTTCAGAAAAAAAAACTGTTTAAAAGATTGTCATTTTAACAATTGATTCAATCGAAAATTCAAAAATAAAATACAGTATGAATTAAAAAAAGTTCATTCAAATGAAAATCGACTACAAAAGTTTGCTCTACAACGTATCATTGTCATCGCTTCCATCATAATCTGTATAATTGTCGTCAGCATCATCTACGGTTGCTTTATTATTTACGAAATAATATTCCAGCTGCTTAGAAAAGTCATCCTCGGCAGATAGATTTCTGGAAAAACAAATGGAGTTTGTTTCAAGTTGCAACATCTTTGGATCGATTAGGCAAGCATACATTGAGAGTAGCTGAGCAGAAGATATAAAGAAAAATAGGCTTTTAGATGATTTGTTTATAGATCAAACTAATAACAAACCTCCAAACAACTCACTAACACTGAAGGGTGACTGTTAAAGTATAGACCAGTAACTTTTCAAGATTAAGGGGCTATGAAGTAGAACAGCCGTCTGAGTTCATCAGATATAGCTCGAATGGGCATCAGCATAATAAACAACTGAGTATTATAGTCATTTATTCAATGAAATGTTCTCACTGTTCTCATTCAATGCTCGTTTCAGCCAATAGTGTCCAACACATAATTATAATCAACCATCGACAGCCCACAACAAAAACTCTTAGTATCTTTTCAGAGAAATGGCTAACCTCTTTAAACATCCGGGAGACTACAAGGATTCTACTTGTATCTCTGTTCTTAATTTTATGTTTCTTTTCAGGCAACGAATAATTTATTTCTACTATGTTTTGAAGACAATATCTTATATCCTGTTTTATTTTATTTTGTTTTATTTTTCGTTATTCTTGTCTCTTTTCAGCCACAGCGTATCGTTAACCAAAATAATCGCTGCTGCTAACCTTCCCAACTATCCAACATCCCAGTGATCTCTCGTGGTAGTGCACAGGATTTCTCGGCTTCCTTCAAAGCGAGTATCACGTCAACAAGTTTCTTTCCATTCCCTACTTGACCAGCATTCGGGCATGGCCGGCGCCAGTATTGCTTTATAATGGAGCACCAGTTTTTACACTTTGAGAATGTTTGTTCGTCCCAAACATCATCGGTTGGTTCTTTGTGTAAATACAGCTTATCTGGCAATTACGGAGTAGCATCCGTGGGCGGTCCATCATGCTCATGCTCATGCTCAGTCTCTTCAATGAGCAACTCTATGCACTTAACTTTGACTTTTACTTAACATTTTAATGTTTTAATATATGGGGGGTAATTGATAAATAATTACTAGGTGGGCATGAATCAAAGAAGTGTGGTTTTCGGTAAAAGTACAGTCTTCAATGAGCTTTTCAGTTGTAATTTCTTACTTTGAGTTTTCCGCGGCATTCTATGGTGAAGAAAGTTTTTTTTTCACTGAAACACACAAACTTTTGGATGATGGCTGTTCTCTAGCCTTTAAATATGAAAAGATACAGGCATTTGTTTTTATCGAAATATACTGTTTTCAACAATAACAATGAAGGGAGGCGACATGCGACATACTATGTGTTGAGGAAATCTAGTAAGCCATGGAATCGCAGGAAGAGAAAATAATTCACTATCCTAAGAACCGAGTACGGTAATGAAAAAACAATAATTATCAATCGGAAAAGTGTTTAAAAAAAACTTCAAGCCGATGAAATAAGCTGTATATGCTGTATATATGAACAATTGGTCCTCTGTCCAGGTGAGTTCCCATTCGGGCCAAAGTCTAGCGGAAACTGAGCACTATAGTATTATACACCTAAATTTATTATCTATTTTTGTCGTTTAACAGTATTTTAAACTTGTTTAATACAAGCTGTGTTGCTTGGGTATGATTGCGAATGATTTTTTTTTATAGAAATGTCCATCACAATATCCAATATCCAGAAAGCATTCAAAAACTGCTTAAATAGATAACGAAAACTGTTACGATCCTATATGGTTTCATTTTGTTCACCATTTAATAGTCCGTAACATTCAACAAATGATCAAGGTTCATTCATTGTGTTTCCTTTTAATCAAGTCCTTCCCATAATCCGAAAGCAAACCCACATAAAAACACACCGGGACTTCTTTGAAATTTATTGTAGGCAGTTCCTAGATGATTTTAAAAAGGCCTGTATCTTTTCATATTTAAAGGCCAGCGTACAGCCATCATCCAAAAGTTTGTGTGTTTCAGTGAAAAAAAAACTTTCTTCACCATACAATGCCGCGGAAAACTCAAATTAAGAAATTACAACTGAAAAGCTCATTGAAGCCTGTATTTTTACCGAAAACCACACTTCTTTGATTCATGCCCACCTAGTAATTATCAGTTACCCCCTATACATTAAAATGTTAAGTAAAATATTAACCATCATGGCACGGAACTTTATTTCCAAAATGTTTGCGTCATTTTGAGATATAACCCTTGGAAAATGGCATAATTTGAACCACAAAACGCTTGTATCATTTCAGTTCTAAAAGATAGCGTATTGCTGTCTTCTAAAAAGCTGTGTGTTTAAGTGAAAGGAAAAGCTTTTTAGAACATAGTAGACCGAGAAAAAAAAAAAGTTTTTAAAGAGGTTCCCGTATAAAATGCTTCATATCTCAATAAAAATACAAGATAGCAAGTTAGTGTCTTATGCAAAGTTTATGAAAATTGTGTGTTCTACAATTTTGTAGAATATTTGAAAGCCTAGAACGTCACACAAAAAAGTTAAAAAAAATAAATCGTGCCCCGATGAACGCAGTTTATGGACGACCCATTTTTCAGATGCGCCTTAATCTTACCAAAAACTTCTTTGAAGACATCAATTTGATTACACGTCATCTAAGTGCACTTTTTATTTTATTCCTGAAAATCGCCCTTTCGGACCAATGTGCAGTTTGTTTACGTTAATTTGAACCAAGTAAATGAGAGAAATTGAAAAAACGATGAGGTGGGCACTTTATTTTACCTATCAGTGTATGCCTTTGCCGAGGGCAAAATGGGTTTAAAATGCTTTTTCAATTGACCATAGTAAGATAGTATGAATGAATCCTAAAATGGCATTTCAGAAAAGCACTTTACGGATTAATAGAGTCAAAATAAAACCTTTGATAGAGGTTAAACAAAATGTAGGTTAACTAGAAATTAGAAGAAAAATTAGTATCTTCCATTTAATTCCAACTACCTTTGCTTATCTTCGACAGATACGCGTATTTCGTCTACAATGTGCAGACTTCTTCAGTGTCTCGTACTAATAACTCGACTTAGTACGAGACATTGCAGAAGTCTGGACATTTTAGACGAAATACGCGTGGCCAAGTGGCTGGGACATTTCCCCATTTGCCTATATTTTTGAGCCAATATTTTTTAAATCGCTATGTTTAATTCGCACTTTCCAAAGAGGATCGATAATTTAGCAGCCAAAATAAGTGATTTCTTATGTTTCCTATTTTTGAAATGAGATGCCTTTTATTCTAAAGAATATTCTTACAAGTTACCAAGTCATTTTTTTCACTGAGCCAGTGCCAATAACAAATATTATCTTTTCAAGCTATTGGCAAACCAGTGCTCAGATCTTATTATCTTTAACCAGTTTTAAATAAAAAAGTCAAGTTCTTGTCAAAATCAACTGGAAATCCAAACGACTCAACTTAACCAATCCAACACGTACTGGGATTGAATTGGTAATTTTCCACTTAAAATCAAACGAGTTCTTCGGAAGCGTGCCAAATATGAACACCGTGCCCAACCTGTACCCTGTCCACGTTTAGCTAACAGAAACAGACACAGTGTAAATTGAACTATTTGTAGTAATTATTTAATTTAGATCTGAGCCACCTTCTCGGAACGGCACACCGGAGTGTCTTTCCTATCTCCCACCCACTCTCTACGCCCAACCACGGGAAGGATTCCTTTTCAACGTCGTCGCCGTCGCCGTCGTCGTCGGTGCTAACTAACGGTCCTGCCTTTTCTGTGTCAACTGATTGCCGTGTTACTCCTCGACAAAACTTCAATAAACAACGAATCGTACAAGCAACCAACGACAGCCAGCCAGCGAACAGCAATAAACCCACTTCACTCTCGTTGAAGTTCTCTTCTCCATTGCTCCGGCGCACTTTCCGAGATTCTATTGTAATTTTATGCTAATTTTAAACAAACGTGAACAATCAATTTTCTTTCACGATTTTCGTTCTCCTCCGACTCCACCGGTGCTGGAAAAGAGTGAAACTATTTCATGCAATCGCAGTTTCTCCGGTAGCATCCCGCAAAAACTGTCATTCGATCCGAATCCCCCCCTCCTCTTTGGAGTGGCTCGCGCGTTGGCAATTTTTGTAGGCAGTCCCGTTGTCAAATCTTTCCGCCCTCAAGCCCAGAGTGAAGGGAAATGCACGTTACAAGCACGATCTATCTCCATCCCATCGAGAAGAACTGGCTCTGGCTTCTTGTCCGAAGGGGCGAATCAACATCACGGCTGCTGATATTATTCCACTGTTGCGAGGGGAGAGCTTCAAGCAGCATGAAAAGTTATTTCGTTGTCGCCTCGTTACATGTCATTTAAACCATGCTCTGCCATTATGCCAATACTTACCTACAAAAATCCCGGCGATCGGTGGTGACGAAGTGGGAGAGAGAGAGTTGGTGTTTTTGCAGTTTTACACTCGCTCGAAATGACAAAAGCCAATGACTGTCATTTTGCCGATGGGATGTCCCTCGACTTCCACCCGCGTCCGTCGATGAGCAGCACTGGAATAGGTGAACGGGTGCAAATCGATCGTTTTCACTACATGGATCGCCCAATATGTAGGTCATGTGTCATGGCAATGAGCGACTGACGGTGGTATTAGCTTACAGCGTAAAATGAGATTTTAAGTGGAGACTGCATCCCGGCTTCCCCCTTTCCGATCAAATCGGTTGATTATAACAAGAAGTGGTACTTATAGCAGAGAACCGAAGAAGTGGATGTCATCATTTCATGTGTCCGCCCTTGCTCTAATAGACTTCGCTGCCGCGCTGAATGGTTGTAGAGTGTCGAATGGAAAACGATCTCCTCTTGCGATAAGTAAGCATGCTGACTAAATGGGGCAATTAGTATAACATTATTCCGAATCATTCGGCACATTTCAATCGCTGCTGTCAGAGTTGTCTGCAGAAAAAATCAATCTGTCCATGATCGTCGAAAAATCGAAATTTCTTAGTTCATAATCATATTCAACACTCTCACTTTTCACGAACTTCTTCGCACACCCATCGGCATTGGCTTTCCATCCAGCCCCGTGCCATAATCCACAACTAGCATTTCATTTTCCCGCAAATACTCATCTCATCATAATCAACGGAATGAAATAATTGCCTACACTCCTACTCAACAGCGCTGCCGGGTAGAAGCCGAAAAGTGAACGAACAGAAGCCATGCTCGGCAGACAAGCTAGTTATTTCGCGATGTCAGAGCATCCATGTATCAATTATTTTCACTTTTACTTGAAATTTTCTTCAGTTGTACGACTCTCCTTCGCAATCTATTTCAACGAAACAGCGGAGCAACAGCGGAAGGTGGGCGCACTTTCCGGCTCAATTGAAATCGAAGCGTCATCATCATCATCTGTCGAGTCGAGAGTTATACCTACACTATAGCCAGCAACCAGTCAGCAGCCCTAGGGTGAGTTGCCAAGAGCGATAATCTTCAGCTCTCCCCTTTTCTCCTGGTTCCAAAAATGCTATCTTTCTATGCTAGCTGCGTACATTGCCAATCCGAGTGGAATCGAGCAACTCGAAGGCTTAAGTGCCTTCCGCGAGAGCTTTCCGTGAGCTCGTTCCACCTGTCAACCGTGTCGATTTTTGATTGATAAACTCACCTCTTGCCGACGACGACGACGACAGCAGCCGCACGATATGACGACAATGGCGCTTTTCTATTAATTCAAGAGCTGCCTGCTAGTTGCCTTCGGAGGTTCCCAGGAAGATTTATGCTCACGGGAAGGGAGCAAGGGGGGGTGAAGTGTCTTGGTGACAAGCGAAGTCGGTTAGAAAACCTTCGGTGAATCGAAATGTCTCCGGGGAATTAAGCGCGGGCAGAAATAGTTAGTAGGAGAAACGGAAAGCAAAGATGATGTTGTCTGCTAGATGTTTGAATGTGTGGCTTTCGTCGGTTTATTGTATGGGAAAATCAGCAACGAATGAAAGCTGTGGAATGATTTGATGCAGAATTATAACCTTAAACCTTAGAGTCAAAAAATAAAATAATAGTCATATTACATTATTCTCAGAATATCTAGGACACCCCTAGTAGCACGCTTGTTAACAACATTAATATGACTTGCTAAGTCATAATCAAGTTACTACCACTAATTATGATCGTAGTGTGATACTTGGGACTCCAAACTGTTCTTTAGTTTTGGTTTTGATGCTTTGCATGATCAACAAGGCGATTTACGAGGACTAGAGATCTCCATGTTTTGTATGATCAACAAAGCGATTTACGAAGTCTTCATAGTTCTTATGAGGATGCAGTATTCCTAGAATCTCGCCGGTACTTTGAACTATTCTCGTGTTCAGATCTTGTTGTTTTGCATGATCAACAAGGCAATTTACGAAGTCTCTATCGTACATATGAAACAGTAAAGTTTCATGGGACTTCACTGCTCAATTATAGTTACATCAAACTATTCTTGAGTGAAGGTCTTTGTGTGTTGCATGATGAACAAGGTGGGTGAGCAGGTCTTCTTGGTTCAACTCTATAGGATATCATTGCACAAATTCAGTCACATAACAGCATTCTCAGAATACCTACAGTACTCCAAACTATTCTTGAGTTTAAATATCGACGATTTGCATGATCAACCAAGCAATTTACAAGGTCTCTATCGTACGTATGAGTTGGTAAAGCTGTTACAAACTATTCTTCAGTATAGATCTTGATGAACCCTTGAAAGTGTGAGCTGATTAGTGGAATACCAATAACTAGAAGTGAGAAAAAAAATTAGTAATTTCCATTTATGTAATTCCAACTACTTTTATGCTTATCTTCACAGATACGTGTATTTCGTCTACAATGTGCAGACTTCTTCAGTGTCGTGTACTAATAACTCGACTGGGTCGAGTCGAGTTATTAGTATACGACACTGAAAAGTCTGCACACTGTAGACGAAATACGCGTATCTGTCAAGATAAGCGTAAAGGTAGTTGGAATTAAATGGAAAATATTAATTTTTCCTCTCATTTCTAGTCATGCACGATCAACAAGGCGGTTTAAGAGGTCTCTATTATATTTATGAGTTAGTTGAGCTCCATAGGACCTTATTGCACAATTATAGTCATATTACAGTACCCTCAGACTATCAACGGTACTCCAAATTATTCTTCAGTTTAAATCTTGAGGTTTTGAATGTTCAACAAAGCGATTTACGAGGACTTCATCGTACGGATGAGATGATAATGCTGCATAAAACAACATTGTGGAATAATAGTCATATAACAGTATTCTCAAAATATCTACAGCACTCCAAACTATTCTTGAGTTCAAGTATTGACGTTTTGCGTGATCAACTAAGCGATTTACAAGGTTTCCATAGTACTTATGAGTTGGAAAAGCTCTATGGAACATCATTGCAAAACTATGCAAAAAGAACAGTTTTCTTAGAATATCAAGGCACTCCAAATTATTCTTGAGTTGGATGTTTGCATGATGAATAAAGCAATTTACAAGGTCTCAAGCGTACTTATGAGTTGGATAAGCTCCATGGGACATCATTGCACATTCAAAGATATATTATAGGTTCCCAAAATATCTACGAAACTCCAAACTTTTTTCGAGTTAAAATCTTGATGTTTTGCATAATCAACAAGTTGCAAAAGCTGGATAGGACGTCATTGTACACTCACAGTCATATAACAGTAGTCTCAGAATATCTCCATGATGAACAAGGCTATTTACGAGGTCTCCATCGTACTTAGGGACTCCATAGCATATCATTGCACAACCATAGTCTTATTTCAGTATCCTCAGAACACCTACGGTACTCTAAAATATTCTTGAGTTCGAATATTGACGTTTCGATGATCAACAAAGCAATTTACAAGGTCTCCATCGTACTTATGAGTTGGTTAAGCTCCATGTGATATCATTGCACAATTAAAGATACATCACAATGTTCTCGGAATATCAGCGGAACTCCAAACTATTCATGAGTTTAAATTTTGATGTTTTGCATGATCAGCAAGGTTATTTATGAGGACTTCATCGTAATTTTGAGACGATAAAGCTCCATTAGATATCATAGCAATATCATGGTCAAAGTACAGTATTCTCAGAATATCATATTGCATGATTTATGCGTGAGTTAAAATTTTGTATGATCAACAAAGCTATTTACGACGTCTTCATCGTACTTATGAGCTCCATAGGATAATATTGCACCATTATAGTCTTATTACAGTATTCTCAGAATACCAACGGTGCTCAAAACAATTCTCCAGTTTAGATCTTGATGTTTTGCAAGATCAACAAGGCGAGTTACAAGGTCCCCATCTTACGTGTGAGATATTAAAGCTCGATTAAGCTCCATAAGACATCATAGCAAAATGATGGTCAAAGTATAGTATGGTCAAAGTTCAGTACAAAGGCACTCCAAACTATTCTTGAGTTTAGATATTAATGTTTTGCATGATTTACGGAAGAGCTCAAATCTTGATGGTTTGTATGATCAACAATCCATCGTACTTATGGGTTACTAAAGCCGCATGGGACTTCATTGCACAATTGAAGTTATATTACAGTATCCTCAGAATCTCTCCGGTACCTTGAACTATTCTCGAGTTCAGAGCATGATCAACAAGCCTATTTACGAAGTCTTCATCGTACTTATGAGTTTGTAAAGCTCCATTGGACTTCATTGCACAATTATAGTTATATCACAGTATACTCAGAATATCTACGGTACTTAAAACTATTCTTGAGTGAAGGTCTTGGTGTTTCGTTTGATCAACAAGGCTATTTACAAGGTCTCCATCTTACTTGTGAGATGGTTAAACTCTAAAGGATATCATTGCACAACAATAGTCTCAATACAATATTCTCAAAATACCTACTGTAGTCCAAACTATTCTTAAGTTGATATATTGATGTTTTGCATGATCAACAAGGCGATTTACAAGGTCTTCATCGTACGTATGAGTTGGTTATGCTCCAAGGGACATCATTTCATAATTGAAGATATATTACAGTGTTCTCGGAGTATCTAGGGCACTCCAAACTATACTTGAGTTGAGATAATGATGTTAAGCATGATCAACAAGGCGATTAACAAGGTCTTAATCTTAAGTATGAGTGGCAACCATACATCATTGCACAAATGAAGGTATATTAAAGTGTTCTCGAAATATTGACAAAACTCCATATTACTCTTCAGTTTAAATATTGATGTTTTGCATAATTAACAGGCGATTACGAGGAATTCATCGTACGTATGAGATGATAATGCTCCATAAAACATTATAGCAAAATAATAGTCATAGTACAGTATTCTCAGAATATCTAAAGCACTCCAAATTATTCTTGAGTTTAGATTTGAATGTTTTGCATGATCAACAAAGCGATTTACGAGGACTTCATCGTATGGATGAGATGGCAAAGCTCCATTAGATATCATAGCAATATTATGGTCAAAGTACAGTATTCTCAGAATATCAAGGCAGCTATTATTGAGTTAAGACTTTGATGATTTGCATGATTTATGCATGAGTTCAAATTTTGTTTGATCAACAAAGCGATTTACGAAGTCTCCATTGTACTTATGAGTTAGTAAAGCTCCATGGGACTTCATTGCACAATTCTAGTTATATTACTCAGAATATCTAAGGTACTTCAAACTATTTTTGAGTTCAAATATTTATGTTTTGTGTGATCAACAAGGTGATTTACAAGGTCTCCATCTTACGCATGACTGGCAAAGGCTTGATAGGTCATTGTACAAATATATTCATATAACAGTATTCTTAGAATATCTCAATGATGAACAAAGCTATTTACGGCGTCTCCATCGTACTTATGAGCTCCATAGGATAATATTGCACCATTTTAGTCTTATTACAGTATTCTCAGAATACCAACGGTACTCCAAACAATTATTAAGTTAAGATCTTTATGTTTTGCATTGCAAAATTATAGTCATTGTACAGTATTCTCAGAAAATTACAAGAACTCCAAACTATTCGTGAGTTTGGATTTTGATGTTTTGTATGATCAAAATGGCGATTTTTTTAGGCGGGATAGAAAATCTGAAACAAGACACTTGAAGAACTCAAACTCGACCCACTAAAAACCCACCCGTGCCTGGACCCTCCTCGGAACCACTTAGGGCTACTACTTAGCTACTACTTAGGGCTTCAGTAGGTAGGTGGTCCCTGCGACGTTCGTTTCGCCATTTGTTGTTGGAGATCAAGGACGACCTGGGAGGCTGCTACGCATACCACGTCCCAGACGTTCCGGTCTTGGCTCATCCTCTGGACCAAATTATCCGGAGTCATGTCGTGACCGCTTACGGCAATCATGCCGAATCTCGCGCCGTCGAAGCGAGGATATGCGAAGAACACATGTTCCGCGGTTTCCTTAACTCCCGCGCACTCGCTACATGCGGACGACTGTGTTTGCCCATATTTATGCAGGTATTGTCCAAAACAGCCGTGGCCAGATAATATCTGCGTTAAGTGGAAGTTCACTTCACCGTGTTGCCTTCCAACCAACGCGGTTAATTACGGGATTAGACGATGAGTCCTCCGAACTTTGGTGGAGTTGTTCCATTCCCTTTGCCACTTTACCATGGATGCTGCTCTAGTGGTCTTCCGAACACCCATGTTCCACGTTGTTCGAAGCACTCTACGTCCTGTTTTATGACCATGCCTATAGGCATCATCCCCGCTAGCACGTAGACAACGTCGCGTGATCCCGTTTGATATGCACTAACCACACTTAGGCACATAAGCCTGTGCGTACTCTCTAGCTTACTAGTGTAGGTTTTGGTACTCAAGGCGGTGATCCATGCCGGCCCGCCGCACCTAAGTATAGACAGGGTGACACTGGCCAGGAGTTTACGCTTACTCCCTTGCACCACCGAGCTATTTGACATTATGCGGGATAATGGCGAAATAGCCATAGAGGCTTTCTTGCAGGCGTAATCGACGTGACTTACAAAGAACAGCTTATCGTCAATCTTGACCCCAAGATACCTCGAAGACCTTTTCGATTCGATTGTGCAGCTACCTGCACTATGCGACGACTGTTGCTCAGATTTCCGATTATTCACCACCGTGACCTCAGTCTTCTGGTTGGCTAGCTCGAATTGCCTGGAGATCCTCCATCTCTCCACAATGCCAATGGAGTGCGAGGCCGTTAACTCAACTTCTTCGATAGATTCAACACATATATCCACGTTGAAGTCGTCAGCGAACCCAACTATCTTCACCCCGCTTGGAAACTCAAGCCGTATAACCTCATCGTACATCGTGTTCCATAACACCGGATCCAGGATCCTTGTGGGACGCCTGTGGTGATCTGGACACGTTTCTGGCCTGCCTCTGTATTGTATACCAGTACGTGATTCTGGAGGTATCTTCCAAGAATCTTGTACAGGTACCCAGGAACCTTAAGGTGTTGGAGCGAGTCGGCGATGGCCACCCAACTGGCGCTATTGAACGTATTTCTCACGTCAAGGGTGACCACTGCACAGTAGCGTACTCCTCGCGTCTTGCGCTGGATTGCCACCTCAGCCGTCTTGGTGATAGACAGGGTGGCATCCATCTTCGACTTCCCTTTATGGAAGCCAAACTGGTTATTAGACAGACCGCCTATACCCTCCATGTATGTTGTCAGTCTTTTGAAGATTTTCCTCTCGAGCACCTTACCCGCTGTATCCAACAGACATATCCCGGGTAGAGGTGAATTGCAAACCAATAACATAATATCAACATATCTTGCCATCTCATTTAGATTTGACCTTTTCAACTTATTCAGGAATAACACTTAATTGCAATGTAACTACAAAATATGTTATCATTGCTAGTTTTATTATTATGTAAATATTTTATACATAACTTGAAAAATCATTAAATAACAACTGAATCGTAAATATTTCCATCATAACTAATTTAGTTTTCATTGAATTATTTAGTTTCTTTTGCGCTATTTATGAATTTTAATGAAAGAAGTGATATGCAAAGAAAAATATTTTAAACTATAGAATTAAATATTCTGCAAAAAAATGTAAATTCAAAAACAAATATATTGTATTATTTTCGCGAATCTTACACTTTGCTATATAATAAAAGAAATTATCAATCAGTTTTATGTGTATATTTATACATTGCTGAATGGCGTCCTTAATTCTCATCACTTTGAAAAAACCAGTCGTTACGTAAGACATTATTGAAGAGCTCTTCACAGTGTAGCAGTTGACCAACAATTTAGTTAGTGCTGTCCTTATCACATAGAATTTCTTGAATATTTAAAAAAAATCCATTCATATAGATCCATGAGTTGTCATATTGGAAGCCTTGGCATGATTTGTTTGTAAATGAGAAAGAGAACAGACCACTCACCAGTTATTCCTGTTTAAAAATTAGAATTACCATTATTATGATTTTTTAGCGGTAAAAATTTAATTCACAATTATTTAGATCCTCTACAGAACAACTCATTGTGGTATTATTATGTTATCAACACCTCGCTAATAACTCATTATGCAATTCTTCTTTTGTAAATATTTTGTTCTTAGTTTGTTCTTATAATGGCAAAACTTTTTATTTCTTAGAACTTAGAACTATTTCGGATATTATTTTTGTTGTTTTAACTCTTATCTCAAACAAACTAATGTCAAATTTTGCCATTCAGTTATTTAGTATATAAATGGTAGAATTTGTCATTCATGCGCAATTCTCTTCTACCCGGGATAGGTCTATTTGCCGATGGATCTTCTGGTGGCTCCCATGTCTTTGGTATCAACACAAGGGTCTAAATTTTCTAGGCGTCCGCCCTCGTTCAAACACCTTTGCATCACCACCCTGAACATTGCGGGGTCCAGCAAGATAGCTGTCTTGATGGCCAGGTTCGGTATACCATCTGGTCCCGGCGCTTTGTTCACCTTCAGCGTCTTTGCTATCGCAATGAGTTCCTCATTCGTCACCGTCACCTCGTCCCCAGCCCCCGTTGTGCCGTCGTCAATGTGGTCACGGGTGTTTGGCTGAGCCACCCACCCTTCCGTTGCTATGACAGCGTTAAGGTCTGGGATACTGGAACGCTGGTCATGGGACAAATCTAGAGTCCCCCAACGATCAACTACAGCAGCTCTGGGACTACTCGGTTGGAGCCACCGATCCTCTGGTTTTGGCCATTACTACCTAGTAGGCGTTACCCCACGGATTCGTATTGGTCTTCTGACACAGGCCCCCGAAGCAGGCTCGCTTGCTGGCCTTTATCTCCCTCTTCAATGTGGCCTTCGTGGCGACTAGCGTCCCTCTACGCTCGATTTTATCGCCGTCTGACCGTGCTCTTTGCATCCTCCGTCTTGCCCAGGACTGCTGAATGTTATATCGATGATCGATTCCGCTTCGTTTCTATGGTAGGTACTCTTGGTCCACATTGAGCCTCACCAAGGCCTCCAGAATAAGCTGGCCCCTGGGGTTGGTAAGGCTCCCACACTCAAGCGCCCAAGCGTTGAAATCCCCGCTGTTATCAATGGGTTTAGGCCAGTTAGCTCTGTTATCATCAGATCTAGCATACTAGAACTTCGATCGACCATCTTAGCGGAGCGTAGTAGCTGCAGAAGAACACTCCATTTACTTTTACAACCACGAAGCCTTCGTTTGTTGTAGATACAGCCTCTTGAACCGGGTGCTTCCCCATAGTCCATATTGCCGCTATATTGGACCTGTCCGCAACCCAGTTTCCGTTGCCAGCTGGGATGCGGTATGGGTCAGAAATTATGGCGATATCCGATGTTGACTCGGGAACTTTCTGACACTGCAGTTACTGGGTGGCACAATGGTTCAGGTTTAGTTGGGTTACCTGCATTACGGTTGGCTCGTTGGAATATTTTTAGCGGCCGGGAATTCCCCTCCCCCCTTCCTTCATAACGTGCTTATTTTCCAGTTTTTCAGCACTCATCAAGCATTTGGGGGGACCTTTGAAATCCCGCGCCTTGTGGCCAGTACATGCCACATCTTCTGCACATGTTGCTCTTATTGGGACCTTTGCACTCCCAGGACATGCCTCCGATCTCTTGGCATCTGAAACATGCCTTCGGCGGCTGGTGTAGACTAAGTGGGCATATGGACCATCCCACCTTCACCTTCGCCGCTTTCAACACCGCATCCACGTCGACTACCACTACCCTTATGGTTGCCATGAGACGTATGTCTGCGGCAGCAACCTCGACCTTGCACTGTTCCTTTAGTGCAGTGGAGATCTCGTCTAGCTCGGTGATCTCATCCACTTTTCACTGGATCGTCATCTGTGAGACGAGGACACGTACCTCCACACCCTGTCTTGCCAGGTCTCTGTACGCCGGGCCCTTTAGCGCTGTTGTCTTCTTCAGCTCCAAGAGCATCTCGCCGGTGTGGGTGCGACGTATACTCCGCACATGGGCGCCTAGGCCTGCCAATTCAGCGTCCTCGCGCATCGCTTTCAAGATCTCCGAGTATTTTGACGCCTCTGTTTTGACGATGAGTCCTATTAACCTTTTTCGGAACCTTATTGCAGTGGCTTTACCTGCCACGCCAAGGGTCATCGCTCGTCCCCCTCTAAGCACTAGCGTCTGCTTCCGTGCTATGGTTGTTGTCGTAGGGGCCCTACTGCTCGAACCCCCTTCGGCGCTTGAGACAATACGCGAGCTGGATGTCACGCCTTTAGCGCCGGGGTCTCTCTCTTTGCGGCCAACTGAAGCTGAACCCTCTGACCCCACCGCCACGTTCGCGTAGGCTCACTTCCCTACTGGGGCTTCCAACACTATCCGCTTCTTAGAAGCGCCAGGTGCCGTTCCGCCTGGGGACTGGCGAGTCCGTTTGGAGGTCGCCGCCTCCATGGTTAACAAAATCTCTCCCTTTCACGTCCACTAGCGCCACTTGGTGACGGAATTCTGAACCATCTTCTCCACCTCCCGAAAGTCCTTGATTTTCTGAACACTTTACCCAAAGTTCGATTTCTGTAGGTGGTAAGTATCATTAAACTCAATCGAAAGTTCTCTCTTTTTCATGCTCACTAGTGCCACATTGTGACTGAATTTCAAATTATACTCTTCACCTTCTGAAATTCATTGACCTTCTGAACAACTTTGCTGAAGGCTTGAACTTTCTATGTGGTCAGAATCGTTATATATGCTAGATCAAATGTTCACTCCTTTCTATGCCCACTCGCACCACGTAGTGACTGAATTACTAACGGTAATCTACATCTGCTGAAAGTTCCTGACCATATACATAACATTCCCAAAGGTTCAAACATTCTAGGTGGTCAGAATCACGATATATTATTGTTGAAAATGCTCTCTTTTACATTCCTACTAGCGCCACGTAGTGACAAAATTCTGATACACACTCTCCACTTTCCGAAAATCCTTGACCTAATAAAAAACTTCTTTGAAGATTCGAACTTTCTAGGTGGTCGGAATCACTATTTAAAATCTTTCAAAAATGCTCTGTTTTACATGCCCACTAGCGTCCAATTTCGAGCCACGCTCTCCACCTACCGGTTTGAGCATTCTAGGTCATCAGCATTGAGATTTATAATGTTATGAATCTACCTCGGTTTAGAGGTGAGTCAATACTTTTTCAAATGGTGGCAATACTTTTCTTTGACTGAAATTGTACATCAAATTTCTTAAAACTATATAACCGATTGCTCGTGGTCGTATCGAAATTAGTGGGAATGAAAGTTAAATTTGCATCTGGTATTATTAACAAAAAGCCACTATTCCTCATTCTTCAGCCGAGATTTCATCAAACAGAACACGAACCCTTCGGTTACGGCCATCACCCAGTCCATTCCGGTAGTGTATTTCAGTTGCACAACACTTTCGGTTCCTCACCCTACAATGGCAGAATCTAACCACGAGCAGTTATGTGCGCAATAAATCAACTCTCCTGCCAGGCCGGATCACATTACGTCTCTATTGTCAACACAAACGCTCACTTCATCGGAAAAGCGTGCGAGCAACAAAGTGACAAAAATACAGTGCAAACAGTGTGTCGGGCTGGGAGTACGAGTTGTGGTTGTTCTAACAGGGTGGGACGTCCAACTGGAATTAATCCGGATAGGCCATTCACTGAGGTTGCCTCGGGCTGAAAGAGAGCACGACCGTCAATTCATTCATTTAAACAAATGCAAATCTTAATGAAGCATAATAACGCATATAATGCGCACGTACGCCGCTTCTCCCAGGTTTTCCCGGTTGCGCTCCGGACTGGGAACAAAAAGGAACCGTAATGCAGTGAAATGAGCTAGCTTTATGTATGTTTGCTGCAATCGGATTGCATTTGAGAAGAGTGTGCAGGCGTGGTGGCGCGCGTTGGGTACCAATCTACTGTGCAATTTATTTCGCCCGCAATGCCTATGGCACTCGGCTGGATCCGGCCGGGCTTGTGTCTATTTGGTTGACGAATGAAAAGAGCCGCAAAAAAGCACGGAACGAGGGAATTGCTTACGTGCGCGGCACGGGAATTACATCCGAGTTGGTGTGATTGTTCAAGCCCGTATTTAACTGTGGCTAATGATATGGCTCATTACGTAACTGGAGCCATCCAGCATTCACCAGGAATGGGATGGTTGGAGTTTTTTTTTCTTTCTACGATTGCAATACTAGGTTAAAATCACATGTGTTGATTTGAAAAAGACAAAAGGTAATGTGTTTGCTCAAAATTAACGTTTAAAAAACAGCAAAAATAATGCATCACATGAAAAATTTGTGAAAAGTGGTGGTCGAACAATCATTTCGACATCAAATCAGTAATAAAGGGTGAGCCTATACTTATTGCGACACTTTTCAACTTGCGTAGCTTTCTCCATGCTTGACTGAAATTAACCCAATTGTGTCCAAGTTCTCTTTAAGGTGTGTTGTTAACATTTGCTTGGTTGTGTGTCAAGATGAAAGAAAATCAGCAAACCTTTCATGAATGGATAATGTTTATCCACATGCAAAACCTTGGTTGTCGCATCGCGCCTTGGGAAAACTGATGATTATACATCATTAAACTGTTAAGGATCTTCCAAGCGTTTCAAGAATGAATGACAGTGGACTTCAAGCCAGAAGCTGGCCAAAAACTGGAAACAACTTGCAAAAAAAACAGGATTTACTCATTTCAAGCGGAATCTGAACATTTTGACGCAAGTCAAATAACTTGATGTTTCACAAAATTTCATCATTTGGAGCAAGAAACGATCCGGTGTCAAATTTTACCAGGTCCAGAATTGGTAGGACCGGTGCTGTTATTTTCTTAAAGCTCTATTTACTAGGTCTGGACGCACTGCCGTTTTCTTACATCGATCTGTGTAGTCAGGGGAAGGATTTGGGAAGCTTTCTTTTCAGTGTAGTATTGCAGGTATTGTTACGATTCTTTTAGTTTAAAAAAAAATTGTTGCTGAAGAACAGTCTAGATAAAACAAATTAATTTCGGACACACTCGTTAGAAATCCAACGTTGTCAGGTTTGTAACCGTGTGCAGTGTAATCAAACGATACCGTGAGCGGAAAACAATTGTTCGGAAGGATCACGGTAAGCGTCGTGATTTTAATTTCAATCGGCAACTTCATTAGAAGGTACTGAGAGCAATCAGAGCAAATTCAGGGCCCTCGAATTGCTATAAAATACAATTCCAACAACAGCATCGTTCGGAGGATCCGTCTACGCAAAGGCCCGTGCCAGCAAGTGGTCAATCCAGACACAGAAACAGAACCTGATAATCAAAAAATGCTCTCGGAAGTTATATAGAGAGATTCTTACGAGGTAGCCGAAATGCATACTGATGGACGACGAAACATATTTAAACATGGACTTTGAGCTCATTTCCAGGCCAAATTTTTCTGTGAGAAAGAAATTTCCCGAGCACAAATAAAACAAATTTTGCTGTTTTTTTTGGTTTTTGGAGAAAAATTACTGGAGCAAGAATAAACTCAAATTTTTGTTTCAAGTGAGTCTATGAATTCGGAGATGTAAGAGAAAAAGTGCTAGCAAAAACGCATTCCACCATTCATTAAATCATTCATTGTCGCTTAAAAAGTTTAGCCAGATTTTGTTAGCCGCCAATTAGTCGAGCCACACTTCATTGGTACCGTGACAACACAGAGGGTTTCATCGAAAAGGACTTCAACCTAATAAATTGTCCCAATCTCGTCCAATCGAAAAATATTGGGAAATTGTTAAGCTGACACTGAAAAAAACTAGAAAAGTGATTCTTCATGCTTCAGAAATAACAGATGGTGATATAAAATGTCAAGTTTACGAACACAGTATGCAATAGACGTTGGTGAGGTATTTCAAAAAAAATTCGCCATTTTATGAAAACCAAAGCTAAATAAGACTGATGGTGTTTTATTCTGCAAGTTTAATAAAAACAACCAGGCTTTCACATCAAAGTACAAAGTAAATGAACCAAATTGCAGCTTTTAATAATCACTTGAAAATGCGAAGGTTGCCATCATTGCCGTGATATTCCCAAATATAGCACTTAGTGAAATGTATCACTACTTAACTTGATGGATTTGAGCAAACGCGTGAAAACGCATATTGAATAATCTCTCATTTGCATCCGTCGTACCATTTTGAACGGCTGTTGTGCGAATATCACCATGAATATACTAATGACTTCTCTCTTCTTTCCATTCGTCTGTTCTCTTCCCTATCCTATAACCGCGAGTAATAACATGTGGCACATACATGGTGGATCTAGATCGGCAAAAAAATAAAGTAGAAAAAAAAATGCCAAAATAAACTCTTTGAAAGTAGGACAAAATTAACTCTTTAAAAGTAGAAACTCGGTGATAACCACCCGGAAGTCTTGAAGGGCCATTCAAATCCCAGTAAACTGTTACCCACTTATTAAAAGTGTTCGGTGAACGTTTGTCGACAGCCAGAAAACCTAAATTGGGGGGAAATCGAAAGCCGGAGTCCCCAGCGACGACAAAAAGAGTTGCCCGCTGTTTCGAGTGGAACCCCAACCTCTCCGTCCGAGATGTTGCAAGCAAGTAAGAAGTGGTGCCTTCAACCGTGAATTTAGCTAAACACGAGCTGAACTGTCGACTTACAAGATAGAGGTGACTCCAAATCGCGACGATAAACTAAACACGTCTGCCAAAGCACATAAAACTATCAAAGTTCGTGAAGAAATATCTGGTGTGGCAGGCCATCTGTATCTGTGGCTTGAAGAGCAACGTTTACATTGCGACCGGAACCATCAACCAGGAAATTAATCTGAACGAGTGCCTTCAAAAACGTCTACTGCCTTTCCTGAAAGGACA
Organism: Aedes japonicus; assembly: GCA_034211315.2. NCBI lineage: Eukaryota > Metazoa > Arthropoda > Insecta > Diptera > Culicidae > Aedes > Aedes japonicus. Next base: position 68,714 of record JASCZW010006561.1, read on the forward strand.
CAATTGTTCCGTTCTATTTTGGCCGGATTTGGCATCTTGCCATTACGGAAAAAGGCCATGGAGTGGTATGCTGCCAACAACGTTCAAATGGTGCCCAAGGACAAGAACCCTTCCAACACGCCAGAGCTCCTACCAATTGAACAATATTGAACCATCGTCAAGCGGAACCTTAAGAAGACCCAAAAAGCTGTTGTGAGCGAGAAACAATTTAATGCAAACTGGAGCTCTGCGGCGAATAAAGTGGATAAGGAGACTGTACAAAATCTTATGGCAGGTGTTAAACGATAGACCCGGCAATTGCATTCGGTAAAAAGGAACCTAAGCTGAATATTTCTTCTGTATTCTGTATGAATTGAATCTTTTTAAGCTTTTTAAGAATTTGACTTATTAATAAAAAAATTGATCGACTCACACACATTACTGTTTGAACAAATTTTGATCGGAACACCATTTAAACAAGCGCTTGGTGCGAATGAAGTAAACACAGCTTCAAATTGCAACGAAAAACAGAATTTGACCGCTAAATCACGGGTTCAACGTTTGTATTGCGATAAAACTTATGTCTTGGAAGATTTCAAGCAGCTTCCAGGGCTGGTTTTCCATTCTAATATGGTCAGAAATGCTTCAGATGAGCGTTTCAGGATGAAGAAGTTTTCATACATTTCCCAAAAAATACCTTGTCTGGCAAACGATTTGCAAGGGTCGCAGAAAGATTTAAACTTTCGTCACTGCCCATGTAACAATTATAGTTTTAATCCAGCCGTATTGCACTCCTGTGGCTTTGTCGATTAAACATCATTCAAAAATGGTTTGTCCTCCAACACCCTCCTCTATTTTTCTTTAAAGCTGAAATGTGTTCCAAGTGGCCCACTCTATAAACGGTTGTGAAAACAAATTAATAAAACCTTTAGAAGGCTATAAAGATTTTGAAAATGTTCTAATGGAATATGTTATGACAAGTTGAGAACCTTCATAAAACCTATTAGCTGCCATCAAAACCAGCATAGGGCCAAATATGGTATCGTGCTTGGTTTATGTTGTTCTGCTTCGTTCGATTCTCTGCTTTTCTGATTCATTTAACAATAAATTATATCTAAGAAAAAATTCTACAGTTTTATTTAGCTTCAAATTATATGCGGTTTTAATTTTGTGGTGTATATTGGCACGATAATAGCAAAAATTAATGCGCTTCGGAAATTATGCAAGTTTACAACAACACAGACAAAATTGAAACAAATATATTCGATTTGTTTCCTAAAAATTGATGAAATTTATTAAGGTTATATAAAATAATGCCTAAATTGGTTTCCGATCCACAGTTTAGTTGCATAGCATCTGAAAATCTGTGCAATTGTTTCTAACTAGAAATTAGAAGAAAAGTTAGTATTTTCCAGTTAATTCCAGCTACCTTTGTTTATCTTGACAGATACGCGTAATTCGTCTACAATGTGCACACTTCTTCATTGTCTCGTACTAATAACTCGACTTAAGTCAAGTTTGGATAACCAAGAACATCCTAATATTATCTCATAATGTATTGTTCTGGCAGCACTGGCCGTACACAGACATACGCGCCAACGAGGTAAACATGTCAGATGACATATGGTAAGAAGAGTAGAGTAGAAGAGAGAGAGAAAGAGAGCGATAGAGAGAGCGAGAAGGATATCCGTCAAAGGTAGTAGAGGAGAAAAATATAAACAAACTGAATTGTATAGTGATAGAGTTCAATAGTAGTTGATGATATTTGGTGAAAATTGAGTTAAAGTTGAATTAAGTGAAATTGAGTCGAGTTCCGTGTGCTAAAGTTAAATTTGGTTGTTCGATCACAACACAAAGACGGTGAGTAGTGTGAGCGTTAGATGAATGACAGGAATTAAATAAGATCTCAATCATAACAGCTGACTACACAACAGTAAATGGTACAGTGGTGCCTAAGTTTTCTCGCGCGGCCCACGAACATTCACGTAAACGGTCTACATTCGACATACGGTAAATTTTAAGTGCCCAACAAAAAATGATTATCTGCAATTAATTCATAATTAAATGATAAACAGAAATTAGCGAAAACGAGGTAGCAGGAGGTTGTGGACGCAAAGCAAACTAAAAATTGTAAGTAGGCATAACCATCAACACTATGACAAAATAACTTGACAACTATATTCAATTAAACTCCGCAGTTTGATCATCCTGTGAAGGTGATAGCCAAAAACGGTTTATTTTTACATCCGACCTTTGATCCGAACATGTTTCCCAAGTAGCACCGAAAACAAGTTCTATTTGTCATGCTGTAGATCTATAGCAGTGTGCTGTGACTAGTTTTTTCATGAAGAAGGACGTTTCATGCAATTCAAATCTAGATTCTTTTAGCTCATTAATAATTTGTCATACATGTGCTCGATGTTTTTCAGTTAAAAAATGTTTGTTTACGTCTGATATCTGGTTTGCATATTATGTTTCATAAATGTATCAACATACGAGAAACGCCAAGCGTCATAACAGAACTAGTCAGGTTTGTTTTGTTAGAGCCATATTGAACGGGAAATAATAGTTTTTGAATTTTGCTTTAGTTATGCTAGAACGATGAGAACGGGCCCGACCGCGGCGTAGTGGTTAGCATCCATACCTCGCACGCCAAAGTCACGACTTCGAGTCTCACCCTAGGTACGAAAGTACCCAACAATGTATTTGAGTAACTACGACCAGGACGGAAAATCTCAATAATCAAGGAAAAAATATATAGAATGATGAAATTTGTCAATTTCAGTTACCATTTGCTTGTATGATCGAAAATTATGATTGATGCCATTGCTTGTACGACAACGTAAAGTTAAACAAAACGTAGTCGCAATCAACCAATAAACTTTGGTTCAGCATATGCTTTTAATTTAAACTTGTACCCCTGGCTTGAATTATCTTATATTAAGCGAACGCATATTTAAATTCCCTGTTCAGTTGGTGAATAGAATGATGGTTAGGTTTAAGAGGATTCCGTCTAATACATATCTCATGTGTCGAAATGGTCGAGCGGTAAAAACACTGACCTACTAAGCAGGGTGTTCATAGTATGAACCCCTGGTTCATGAATGCTTTTTTGCTGCCGGCAAAAGTTTGTTCAACTGAGGTTTTATATTTTGTTGTTTTTGACCAATTTATAAATTTTGTTTCGTAAGCTCCACCTTCTGTGCTATTTCTATTCTACAGTAGTACCGGAAAAGGTTTCCCATGATCGGAATGGCAACATAATCATTTGCCACCTAGAAGCAAAAAAGCATGCAATGAAACATTTTGTGTTACTTGGGATGTTGTTCTTCCAAGATATTCAATGAATATGTTTTAATACACAGCTTAGCTTTGCATAGCCCACAAACCCTTTGTTACAACTGTAGGTACTTTTCTTTGATCTCAAAGAAAGTGTGGATGATCTAGAACGTGTCATAATGTTTGTTAATCATTTAAAATATTAATTTAATATATAATTTAATATATTTGAATATATTTTGTAACTTTGTATTGCCTTAAGAAATACGGTTACAGCTGTAAATCTTATATTCTAGACGCCAGGACAAATTGGATGAGCGATACCATCTCAATGTTATTTATTTGTGTATTTTTGAGTTCGAAAATATTCATTGAATATGCTTGAGTACGTGATGTTACTCTGTATAGCCCAAAAAACTACAGATCGTACAATAGATTTCATGTACTAGACTCAAGGACATTTTTGATTATATAGAGGATCACATAGGTATACAATAATACAATAATGTCTGTTGCCCTTCTTACGGACAGCTTGGATTTCCTAGATCATCTCAGTTTATGTCATAATGTGGGCTTCAAATGGTGAGTTGACAACTTGGCAGGAGGGTGCGACCGACCTCCGGTCCTCACAAGTTCCTACCTCACGCCTCCACGAGTCATATGATCACAAAAGACTGCCAGCTGAAACATGGAGACGCTGGTTGGCGTAGCCTGGGCAATGTTGTCAATCCGACAATAGCGAAGTGAGGGGGTGCGACCGGTAAATCATATCATAATTTTCCATTCTCATATCTTTCAGGTCTTCCAGGTCATCAGGTATTATAAAATAATTTAAAATTTAAAATTCATTTTTTTTCTTATGTCATACATTGTCTAAGTTTTCTGGGAGTTTGTCTACAATTGCAACAAAACAGCAGTCAGCACAGATGTAATTTTCAGTTTATATTATAATATCCTTTGACTATATATATTATCACTTAGGACATTCATTAATTGTTATTTTATATATTCTCCGTGCGAGGAGTAACGATTATGATGTTGAAGGAGATGTTCGCTTGATCAAGTCTAACAGCGAGGAGAGCTCACTGCTGTCGGACTTAGTTTCCGTGCTACAATGGGTGGTAGTACATATCATATCATACATCTCAGTTTATGTCATAATGTTTTTTTTGTACATTTTGAAATATTCACTGAATATTATTGAATACGTTACTACTGAAGATCTTAAGTTCTGAACTCAATGACAGTTTGAATGACCTGGAACATCACAACGTTTGTTGATCTTCCCAAATGGTTTATTCAAAATATTTAAATACATATCGTCACCTTGCATACGTTATAAACCTCCTGTTTTAACTGAAGATCTGAATTTCTTAACTCAAATACGTTTTGAATAACCTAGAACATCTCAGAAAGAAACGAAAATATCTGGTGTTCATTAAGAAGAATGTAATAATACGTAAATCCCATATTGCCAAACGCCGCTTAACACTATTAATAAGTCATTATATTTTTCTTCCTGAACTTCTTCATATTCAGGATGTTCTAGGTCGTAAAGTAGGCTTTAAACTCATTTTTTATATTCTCAGATAATAAAATTGGTTTTAGAACAAATTTTTCAAAGACAGTGTACATTTTTATTACGTCTGTGATTTTTCTTTAGCCATTTTCGTTTCGGTTTCATATATGACCCCTTAGGACTGAAGGGGCTTATGTTCTCTTGAAGATAAGGTTTAACATTTATGCATTTTTTTATAGTTTTGGCTCAAAATAAAAAACGTTCTTCATTTAAATTGATGCGCAGAAATATTTCCGATCCATTGCTCAGTGGACAAAAACAAAACCCCCAAAATCCCATTAACTTAGACGGCGCAAGGTAATAGTCTTTAAAAAGAGTTTATCTTATGGGAAACAATGCAGTCAAACAAATAGCAGTGGTCTCATTTAGGGTTGAGTAAGTGTAGTAAGTGTCCAATTTTGCCCGTTTCTCCCCACATTTTTGATGCAAACTAGCAGTTATTGCAATTTTTACCCAAACATCCAACTCTGTGCTACACAAAGTGCACAGTAAACTTGCAGAAAAAGCTGGAAAACTGAATAGAACTAATTTTACTTTGATTGAATGCCAGGAAATGGTACATTTCACCCGATTTTCACTCATACATGCATAAACTCATATACCATGCGGTTCTGAAGACTCGCTCCAGTAATATTACTCTTACTTGCACTGTTCTTATGTTAAAACGTCCGGAAAACTGATGGTGATGGTCTCGTTCAGCGTTGATCTCAAGAAATGCATTGGTGCAACATTATCACACAATTCAAATTTGAACAAAGATATCTGAAGAAAACACAGAACTATGTTTTGATTTATTGAATTGTTATAAACTTTATGAAGGCAGCGCTTCTTGCTCTTTATGATATTTCACTTAAAAATGGCTTTAGCCATTGATTATGTAGACATTTCTTAAGAAAAGATACAGATTTTATGGGAGGAATTATATCTGTGTTTTATATGATGCATAAAAAATGCAGTTCTTTGGTTAATACTTTAATAAAACTTATAAATAAAATAAAACATGAATCTTATAATCAATTGTGCATGACAACTGCAATTGCTTCATACTGATTGGATGTAAAGATTCTTTATTCGTGTATAAAAATATTGGAAAAAATGAAAACAAGTGTTGTTACTGGAATTTACTTCATGGCATGAAAAATTGAGTATTATATTAGTTTCATGTAAACTTAGATGCATCTAATAAGTCCTAAATAGGCATTTTTTTTTTATAAGTGTGCAGTTCGGTGATGGAACGTCGAAATATCTAGAAACAAAGCAATTGAAATACGACGAAAATAGTGGGCAGTTACAAAGGCACCATACCTGGGAGAAAGAGCATTCACCGCATACAGAAAAAAATAATTAATTTTAACAAGCGTGTAAAATATCCTTTCGTTAAAATCCAAGCTAAAGGAGGCGTAAACAACGAAATTGTTTGCAAGTTTTCATGCGCCATACAACAATATTGGCAATCTTTCATACAACTGCCTGAATTCAGGCGTTATCTGGCTTAAATTTACATAAAATATCCCATTATGTTCTAGCAAATCTAGCATTCCCTTTATGTGCATAAGATAAGGCAGAAAATTCAATGTTTCTTTTTATGTGTGCAGGAATGGATGAACGGTAACATGTTCCATCTACAAAAATAGTGGCTGGATTACTACAGCTATTTCGCAATCACGCTGGTGAGCGTCACTACAAATTTCAAATGCTGCGCACCAAAATTTGTAGAAATGCAGAAAATATACCGTGCTCACTCAGACTCACACAGTTCATCGATTTCAAATCATGTTACGTCACCATCGATCAAGATTGTGATTACACGCATTTTGAGAGGTAAGTTGAATTCATTCATCTTGGCTTATTGGTAACCGAAACGATAATGACACCTGCAGAAGAGTTACTAAGACGCATTATTACTGGATACCATACCATCTTTGGACAACAAAGGCCAATACGATTAAACAGAGTTCGCCACTTTAAAAAGTTGACCATGTTCAAGACGTTGATTCTAGCGATAATTCTCTACGAACACAACACAAGGACTTTGCTCGCGGAGGACCAACGGAAGGTGTCGCGTACATTCTACGGTGTAGTGCAGGTGGAAAACTAAGATGGGTTAAGCAGGTTATAAGGATACAACCCGAGTAAGACATATTCATGATTTAATGTTAAGTAAGCTTCTATATAATGATTCTAGTCATACAGAAGTAATTTCAACTACTTTAAAACTTGTGTGTTGCTTGGGAATGACAACTCGGTGTAAGTGGTTATAACAAACCACAAAAATGCAAGAAAAAGCGGGAAACGAGACATGGCAAAGGGATTTTGTGAAATCAGTGATTCAAAGAATGAAACAAGGATTTTTTTCAGTATTTTTCCAGTATTTATTTTTTTTTCGATAAAAAAACTGACTCAAAACTGACTTTTAATGTTCATCAGATCATTCGACAGTCATGCAATGGAACTCCACTAATTTTATTTTTAATTTTACTATGGTAGATATTTCTATTTAAAACCTAAGGGATAAAATCAAACATTTAACCTTTGTCCTCTGTGACCACCATTTGAAATTAACCTAAACAAGCTTTGCAAGATTGAATGGCTTAGGAAAAAAAACTACTATCGCTGTTCTGTTACCACTAGATTATTCTCAGCTATGATTTCAAAAGGCTCTTAATTCAAATAACCCATAAAAGATAAACATTTTTCTAAGGCCAATTTTTATGTCTTTTGAACACACAACGTTCAGCTTATCCCGATTGAACTTTGTTACTGCAGACAAGTATCAACGCCGCCAACAGTGGCTACAGTATCGATTAATCATGCAACGCCATGGACCGGAGGGCATTTTTATCAACTCGATCTAATCTCGATGTGAGACCAGATCCAATCCGGTCCCTCTCCCTTCCCTTCCTCCCTCTTACACCACACACACATACACACATGCTTTGCATATGTCCAGCGGACATTGGCAGCGCGTAAATTATTTATTTGGTTCACTCGATCTCACCCGTGGTGTTTGCACTGTGTGTTCCACCGGCGTGTGACACCTGTGAGTGAGCTGCGTTTGGTAAGTCTCCACAACACCGAACAAAGGTGAAGGAAATGGCCTTAGTCGCGCAGATTCAGACGCAAAGGCGTTCTTTTCAACGCGGCATCTTGGGGAAGTCAAAACCAGCAGCAACGGGTGACAACCACCACAGCTGATTGCACCACCCTAAAGGAGACTGCGAGCGGACCGTTGTCGGATTAGAGCATTAATTGGAGGACATGAAGTCATTGATCGTGATGCAAACATGCAGGCCAGCTTTTCGGAGTGCTCGAATCATGCAATCTAGAGCTATTAATATTAACTCGTTAAGTCGTTGGTGACAACAAAGGCGCAAATTGATCACAGTTGTGGGCTGCTGCTGGACTTATATACATAGACAGATATATCGGAAGCATTCCACAATTCCACATGCTCGTTATGCAATTGAAGCAATGCAATCAACGCGTTTGCCATTATGCATTCCACGATAAAATCAATTATGACTAAACTCCTCCGCCTGGAAAACATTGCACCATTAACTATAGTTATAACGGACATTGCTTCATATACCCGCAGAGGACACATTCACCATATGTAAGAGCAATAACCTTTTTCATTGGTTGGGAATCAATCCCGCTCATTACTCACAGACGAATCGCATAAAACTGATCATCAACAACGTCAAAACTCACTCACAGTGCCAGCAACTTCAGGAGAACCTGCGACCCCTAAAGCCACAAACGATCAGAACTACCATGCTGACCATGTTGTTAGCTAACAAGCCGTTTTTTTTTCTTCAGCTCGCGGTTTGTTTCAATCTCAGCCCTAACAGCCAGGCTAAACGGCCCTAGGACTAGGTAGGTAGGTACATGTTCCAATAATGATGAAGCTCGTGTTTGCGCTGACCGACTCATAAACACTTCATCGTGTAGCTTCCATCCACCCGCACCAGCCGGCGAGCGAGTGCCTTGGAACTGGAAGTTGAACTTGCAGAGGTCGGAAATATAGCACCAAGATTCGCGGGAATTTGATAAAGACATTTTCCACACCGCAGAACGAAGCTGTGGGCTTGAGAAAACTGCCCTTTGATTTATGAATATTAGAATCGGAGAGGTTTGCAGTTCTTTGTCCCGAAAGTGTGCAGCAATCGTCGAACCGGGCTGGGAAGTGCAATGAACGATTGAAGAACATGATTTTTGATATCCGCTTGTTTATTTATGGTGATTGTTTCGTACAGGGTAACATGCAATTGGACAAAGTGAGAGAAGAAGTACTTCCCACGGCTCTGCAAGCTCAATCGTATGACACTGGAATGCAGTAAGTTGGGCATGTTTTGTTTTTTGTATAGAACGCTTCTTAGACTTCTGAAACTTCTGAATTGAGGAGTATTAAGAAGTATTGGTATGTAAGTTTAACAACCTAAAATCTAAGTTTGGCATGCTGTCTCTAAAGATCAGTTTTAGATGGTATTTCACGTTTTATGAAGCTTTAGATGATTTAGAATTTGAAAACATTCACCTATGTTCGACGTAACTTCGAGGTTCGAGTTCGAGGTAATTTGCTGTCCGTAGGTAAGATATGTGATCTTGGGTAAAATGTCCTATTCAAGAAAGCTCGTTGTCGTGGTGTTCTACGTGCTGGTGGGTGAGCGGTTGGAGGTCTATATCGTTTGAAGCAATTTCCGGAAGGAGCCATGGTAAGGCTTTGTGCACAAATTACGTAACGCATCCTGAATTATGCGACCATTTATGGCATCGTTGGTGGGGACACCGTGACCCGGATGCGATCATGAAGATAATGCGAAATGGCTTAGGGGTAGGGCCAAAACGTGCAAAAGGTTGTGTAGAATGCGTTTGTGGAGTTTGCATGGAAGGGGAGAATTTCCTTCTGAAGAAGTCGGAAAGTAAGTCGTCGGCAGTTGGAGATCTGGTCCATTCGGACGTAGGCGGCCCGGAAGAGGTCACGACACCCAGTGGCAATAGATTCTATATGACCATGGTGGACGATTTCAGTGGCTATACTGTAGTGCATTCATTGAAGACGAAAGCTGAAGTGGATTCCAATGTAAGGGAATATTGGAGTACTATGAAAAATCAGTTAGGGCGCTCTCTTCGCATAATGGATGGAACGCATGGATGGAAGCGGAGAATTCCGTTTTCTGAATCCAGTGAATGATATGATTCTAATCAGTCGCGAAGTTCAACAAATTTAATGAAGTTGAGGAGTCTGTTCGGAATAAGGAGGATTTTCTGGAGGAAGTCCCTATTGAGTCCAAATTAGGAAGCACTGAAGCCATCGTCATGCAGCTAGGAGTAAACAAAGTCGAAGAGATTGAAGGACACGAAGTTGTTGAAAGTGACAGCGAGGTCGAACGAGAAGCTAACGAAGCAGATCTAGAAGTCTCACAGAATGAAGTTTCATCAGAGGAAGATTCGTCGTTTGACGGATTCCCAATTGATGAAGTTGCAATGCGGTCGGAGATGTCAACGAAGGATATTCCTCCACAGAGCTTGATTGAGGAAATTTTCGCAGCAGGAATTCTTCTCCCAGGGGAGAAAATGGGGCCGAGAACGGTCAACGAATCTTCGAACAGTGAAAAGATTGCTGAGTGGTGGAATACTATGGTCGAAGAGCTGAAGTCGCATGAAAGCAATGGTACCTGGATTTGGTAGACCCTTCTGATGGGCTGAAGCCAGTGGTATGCAAGTGGGTCTATAAAGTGAAACGGAATGCTGCAGTAGCGGCAGTTAAGTTCAAGCCTCTTTTAGTGGCGCAAGGTTTTTGCCAGAAGTATACCATGACTATGATGAGGTCTTTGCACCTGTCATCAAGCAGACAACTTAGAGGGCATTACTAGCGATCGCCTCCAAACAAGGGTCCGTTTGTCCTGAAACACTATGACGTGAAGACAAGCTTATTTGTAGGGAAAGCTGGAAGAGGAGCTCTATATGCGAAAACCGACCGGCTTCGAGATAGCCGGAAGGGGGAATCAGGTCTGTAGGCTGAGAAAGAGCCTTTACGGGTTGAAGCAGTCAGCTTATTACTAGAATAATCGTTTTCACACCGTTCTTCAAGTTCTGAATTTCTGACAGAGCCACGATGATCCGTATCTCTACACCAAGGTTTACATCTACGTCGATGACATCTTCATCGGCTGTAAATGTAAGGACGAGATAAGAAAAAAGTCTACTCTTCCGTGAGTAAGGAGTTCGAGATGACCAACCTGGGAGGTGCGAACTATTTTCTGGGCATGGAAATCACGAACGAAAGTGGCAAATACGGGATTTTGTGGCCAAGTTACATCGAGCGAACAACCGACAGATTCAGTCTGGGTGACGCTAAGAGTTCGAAAAGCCCGATGAAGAATGGATTCATCAAACCAGGGAGGATAATCGCCAAATTGCGTCAAACAACCAATATCGGAGTCTTGTGGGAGCGTTGTTGTTCATCGCCGACTGCGCGAGACAGGACATCGCTGCTAACCTATCTATCTTGGTAAAGTGCGTTTGCGCTCCAACGGAAGCTGATTGGGTAGCAGCAAAGCGTGTTGTACGCTACCTAAAAGGCATAAAGGAATATCGGTTAGTATATGGCGATTCTGAAGGCATGCCAACAGGATACTCAGACGCTGATTCGACGGGTGACTTGAAAACTCGCAGGTCTACAACCAACATCGTGTACATGTACGCAGGATGAGCAATTTCCTGTATAAGCTGTCTGTAGAATTTCGGAACATTATTATCCATGGAATCGGAGTACATGGCGTTGAGCTAGGCAAGCAAGATGCAGTTTGACTTCTGAATTTGTTCGTGGATTCCGGTGAACAGTCGTTCAACAGTCATCCCGTGGGAAGATAACCAAAGCTGCATCAAGTTTGTTGCTCTAGGATCGTCAACCAAACATTCACGACACATCGAAACTCGTCAGTGTTACGTGAAGGAACTATGCTATTCAAAAGTATTGAAGCGGCAATATTGTCCAACAGAAGAGATTGTTGCGGATATACTTACCCAGGCGCTGGGACAGATCAAGCTTCGGAAGTTCTCTCCCATACTCGGACTGTCCGGCCGAGATCGTTGAAGAGCAGTGTCGTGCTGTCAAATGAAGCAAAAACGTCTACGGTCAGCAACGCTTGCTTTGTAGTTTTCACGTTTCATCCCCAGGACTGAAATGGTTGACAACAATCGTGAAGCCGAACACATGATGCAGCGTGTGCTTATTTGACAGCTCGGTTTTCTTCTAGGCTATATGTAACAAACACAATATTCGCGGCGCAAGTTGTCATGTTCTGTCGTTAATTTTATTGGAGAGAGAAAAACTTCCGTATTGAGCGATTCCACGAACAAGTGGGAAATTTTTCCAGTTTTTATTTTTTGTATTTTTTGATTCGAATGAAACCTTGCATACAAGTTTTTGGGGAAGAAAAACGCCGTTTTGCATACTTGGTTCGCCATTTTGAATCTAGCCTTACTTATGAGAAGGGCCTATGAAAAATGCACATGATATCTTCAAAAAATTGTATCTCGGAAACGGTTTGTGCGATTGGTTTCGTGTCTTCGGCGAAGTTTTAGACAAATGGTTGGTGCTATATGGAGAAAATATGCACAGTAAAAAGAAGTTTGGTTTTTGTGTTTTGAACTAAAATATAGATTTTCCCTTAAAAGGTACATGTCAATAGATTTTAAATTATCCTTATGTTATAGCTGACTGAATATGCTATCGAGTGCACAGTAGGTTGTTCTGGAGAAAAATAGGTTACAATGAAAAAAAAAAAATTTAAAATTACAATTTTCAAAAAAGCTATTAAGAAAAGTCAAAAAAGTTTGTCGCTCTAATTTTATGAAAGTACATCAAATTTGCAAGCGAAAAGTACTTCGGTAACATTTTTCTAAGATGCACCGTTTAGAAGATATTACTGATTTAATATTGATTTTTTTGATAACTTTATAAGTTTTGGCCCTTTTCGGAAGTACTCCGTATTTTTCCAGTTTCAAAAGTATTTTTTTCGGAAAGATTGGGAAATTTTGAGTTAAAATGACACTGACAGCTTAAGGATTTGAGTGAAATTATCTGCCTTAAAAGTATTTTGAAAAACAAGTTACAAAATCCCACTATCAGGAACAATGATTTCTTCCAGTGATTTTTGGTGCGTTGTGCTGAAAACGTGCTAATTTTAATTTTTTTTTTATTGTAACCTATTTTTCTCCAGAACAACTCACTAAGCACTAGATAGCATTTTAAGTCAGCTATAAAATAAGAATAATTAAAAAATTATTGACAGGTCACTTTTAAGGGAAAATCTATATTTTAGTTCAAAACAGAAAAAGAACCAAACTTTTTTTTTACCGTGCATATTTTCTCCATATAGCACCAACAATTGTCTAAAATTTCGCCCAAGACACCAAACCAATCGAACAAACCGTTTCCGAGATACAATTTTTTGAAGATATCATGTGCATTTTCATAGGCCTTCTCATAAGTAAGGCTAGATTCAAAATGGCGAACCAAGTATGCAAAACGGCGTTTTCTTCCCAAAAACTCGTATGCAAGGTTTCATGCAAATCAAAAAATATGAAAATTACTCGTTGCTGAAATGATATGGAACCGCTCTATTGTACTTAGTGTAGTGGTTATAGCAATGATAGTGTGTCTTTTTTATTATTTATTAGCCAGGTATTATAATGTTTTATCTAAATTACTGATACTAGTAGTTTGGTAGAAGAAATATTTTACCTTACCAATCCATAGTGAACCGAGCTTAAAATGTTAAAATCGTCACTAGCGCCACTCTAAAAGCGGCAGGTATCAAGATCTAACGCCTTCTTCAGTCCTCTGGTTTATCGTCTTCAACATATCACTCATTCGTGTAAACATCGTTCTGAATAACAGGTTTTTTATTATCGTTCATTCAAATCCTCGTGATTACTTATTCCACTAGAAGAACGCCCCAGAATTAACGGGATCTTTGCATGCAGCTGCACCACGCTTGTACCGCTTGGCCAGCACAGATGTACTTTGTCAAGCCTTGTCTAGTTCATAAGAATTTCTCTAAGCTTAAATATAAACACGGACATACCATGGACACTCAACGAGTTACAGTAAATTAGAACTCAATCTTGAAAACCTTCATAATTATCAACTGGAGGAATGATTCACTCGGTAGGTGTTATTGTTCACGACAATTCCGGAGCAATTATGCGATGAGCACATGCAAAATGTAAGCAAAATGTTGTTTCATTGCAATGCATAATTATTACCACTAAATAGCGGGTTTTGAACTTTTTGTCCTGATTGTGCTCTAATGTTATTTATAAAATATTGTTTTCCCAAAGAGCATAATTTTATTTTATTGTCTCAATAATTTATTGTGTGATATACACCATATTGATTGTTGAAAAAGTTAAAGGAGTAATTTGAATCAAAACATATACTCGGCGTAAAGTAGAAGGCGATACAAACAAAATAATCAAAAGACATTGAAAAGTGAAATCGAAATCTATGAAAGTGTCAAAAATAAGCGAATTGCATAGGGCGATACTTTTTTCAGTACTTGTGAGGCTAACATTGGAAATGGCGTAATTAAAAATACAAGCATTGACAGGCAAATATTAAAGAGTTTGCAAATTTCAATAAAAACGAACGACTTTCCATCAGTATTATGTGATTTGTTAGGTTAATTTGTAAACAACGATTTGAAATACTACTTGAAATATTGCAATCATCATTCCCCTTCTGATATATTTTGCACATTCGCCCTAATCGCAAATTGCTCTAGATTTATCTTGTATTACAGAAAAGTTAGTCATCGAATTGAATGTTAACAATAGTAGTTTCGCACGTATAACAAGTGTTCCGAAGAGAAAGCTAATTCAGAACCAAAATGTTCACGATGTCTACTTTTCAGGGGGATATACAGTTAGAACGAGATGGCTTCAGTTAAAGTGCATTGAAAAATGGTTGTATTTTGTTTGTGCTTGGCTCTCCGAGTCGCAGTTTTGATCTGAAACCTGCTAACTCAAGAGAATTACAATAATTACATTTAAGTTAATAGACGAATTGAAAAAATAGTAAAAAAATAAATTTACGCTTTGGCAGAAACTTTTTGAAAAAATCCAATTTTTCCCGTAATTTTATCACAATTTTTCCATATTTGATAATAAAATATTACAATAATTTTTAATTCCTATAGAAGTTAATGCTATAATAAAGAAATCCTATGGTTTCAGCACAATCGAATAATTAGTTTTCAAGTTATCACCGGCAACAAACTCCGAAAAATGCTGTTTTAAGAAAAACGCGTTGAAAGTTTTAATATAAAAAAAACATAGCTACGCGCGAAAAGTGTGTCTTCGAATAGTTATGAAAAGAAACACTTGGAGTCCTAACTTCGAAAAAAAGGTTTCAGTAGCGTATTCTACGGGAAATTTACTAACTTTTCTGCCAAAAAACAAAAGTGCGTTGTTTGGTCATTACTAACTGGGAGGACTCTATTACTCGGCGGAAATGAATCAGAAACGACCCAAAACTGAGTTAAGTTGATGGTCGTGTTCACAATTGATTTTCGTAAAGAAATGAGGGTTGACGAAGAACCCTCGCCACATTGAGGAATCGCTGGTCATTGTTTACTCATTTACGAAATCTAACGTTGGCGACTTTTTCATATTATTCCTATTATAATACACTATTGAAATGTTTAAGTCCAAGTTCTTGGGGCGATTGGAGCCGAATTTGAGTTAGCTGGCAAGCCTTTTCAAGTATGCTCGCCTCTGTTTATAAGCGGTTTTTGAATAAAATTATAAAAATTGTACAATTTACCGGACCTTACGCATTTGGCATGAAATAAGATCGTCGTCAAACAGACAGTTTTTTTAAATGAAGAATACGCGGAAACAAATCTTTTCTGCTTTCATATGGGCAAAAAAATCATGAAACAAGCTCCCATTTTATTTTTATGAGTTCATGACTTTTATTAATGTAGTTTGGCTATTGAAGTGACGAGATGCGAGCTTCTGACTTAGGAAGTATTGGCGCGTGTCTCTAATCTTCAGCTCTGTAGTCAGCTACGTTGAGTCAAGATGTATCGATCAATAATAACTGCAGTAGTATACGGTGAAATCCACACATTTTTATTGGCAAAAATCCATGTGGAAATTACACGTAATATTTTATTTGTTCCCACATGAACAGAACCCTCTGAGAAACGCATATAAAGTATATGTGGCAAATGAAAAGCAATGATGATGGCCAACACAAAAATGGATTGTTTGTACACCTAGATGTATTGTGGTTACAGATAGATGTATCGTTTTGCTGGTCAAAATTGCAAAAGTTATGTATGGACCCATGATCTTTGCTTTTTGTATCGGTCGACAATAGATACATCACGGTACTTCTTCCACAGAATAAGACGTGCGTATTCCATATACCTTTCTTCGAGAAACATTATTGTGAAAGTTAATATAGGCGGCTTTCTCTTGAAGCAGTGCAGAAAAAACAAGGCACTGAAACTTTTCAGGTTGTACATGCGGGCTTTTTATTGATAACATTTACATGACAGTAGTTACCAACAGCGCCATACGAGTATAACGACATACACTTGAAGTACTCGGTTTAAAGTCTACACAAATGTAGCAGGCCAGAAAATGAACGTCAGTATAATATATTTTTCCACTAGGTTGTTTCAAACGGTGAATTTATCTTACTTTGTCTTGCTCAGAGTGGTAGTCATGGAATTGTGAATCAAGCTTCAATATCAGGTTCTATTATGGCCTGACGGTTTATTCATGATTTCATTGCGGTGGGAAAATAGTTCAGCGATATCATGAATATTGTTTATGGTGTATATTAAAAAAGACATGAGCGAGTACACGCGTCTCTCATCGGCCAAGCGTGACAGAACCGACGAAAACGAAAGGATGGACGGCGCTGTCACCGGGTGAGTCAAATCAACGTAATAGGCCAAAAATCATTTTGTATCTTATTCTAAATTAAGAGCTTGGCATAAGTTTCATCTAAATTCGGTAACTCCTCCGGTTTGGCGTTCCGCTTACTGTTCATATCTTTCCCCGAATTGTTAATTAACCATTTGAAACAGGAGCTGGTCCACCAAATTCGTCCGCTACGGTACAAAGGGGACTCAATGAGGATGCTATAATGATGGATTTAATCCAACGAGCGGGAGCATTTCCGAAGAGCACTATTATTCTCAGCCGGAAGCAAAATAATAAGAGTGGAGTCTGAACAGTGTACTTGGGCTGCCTAACAGCTTCTTCTGTGGTCCTTCGCACGTAGCAGCGCTGCTTCGTCACATAGACAAGAAGATTGGACACTCCTCCGGACTGGCGGAAGTAACAGTTGGTGAGTCTTTGGACACGGCTTGTCTTGCACTGGAAACTGGAGCGTCCGGCTGGAAAGGGTCATAATCATCAGGCTGATCAACGCTGCGTCAAAATGGAATGATTTGAAGCAGAACGTGTGTGCCTCACAAATCCTCGTCAACCAATACCGTACATCGACAGCGGGCGATGCCTGCGCCGACCTGCGGCGGCGGTCATACTAGGGTCAGCTGCAGTCCGAAATGGCCATTGGCAGCGTCTACCGAGCGTCTTGTGGCGAGGTTGGCAACCCGGACGTGTTGAGACTGCGCTCTGGACGGCGAGATAATTCCGGCAGATAATCCGATACCAACCTCTTCAATATTGGTTAGCGAGGATGTGCGCGGGGAGGTACGCAGGTTCCCAGTTCAAAATCATTCCATTTTTGATCCGGCTTTGATCAGCGGCTTGGAACCAATCGGAAGAGCCCAGCTGAAAGTTGTTTTGGAGTGAGAGCAGGCCCGGAATCTTCGCATCAAACTGGAATATGCGTGAGTGTCCTGGAATTTATGACGTTCTCTATCTCGATCAGTAAATTTCAGAGGACCTACAGATTAGAGCCATTTTTGTAGTACAGACGGTTGTGAGGTTGCTCTTGATTGATCTTATCAACCGCTCCCGGCATCACCTCCCAGGCGGAGTGGTTGAACACGCACTCGGTTTCACCGGCTGGAAACTCTTGCATTAATTTTTTTGTGATCTATTGGTGCCTGGAGCTGCTGCAGTTCCTCATTTGCCCACAACAAAGTTGGTGCTTCGGTCGCCGTTCACGTGTCGCCTGTGATACACGAGTTAGTGTGGAGCGAGTTTGGCAGGTTGGTCAAACACGTCACCAACATTCGCCAACGCTTCTCCGATTCGCCTTACAACAACTTCAATGGGCAGAAGTAATCGATGCCCAGCGCGCGTCAATGGCCTTAAAAACGTTGCTTGTCATCCGGGTGGAAGGTCAGCCATGATCGAGGTATTCGGCACCTGCTTGTTCTTGTTGCATTTCTGGCGAGATTCGGTGGATTTTGCTGTACAAAGAGCGCCTCCGAGCCATCTGGTGTTCTTGACGAAGCTCATTTATCACGAGTTTCGTGATTCTGATGGTGATATCTTTGCGGTTGTGGTTAATAATTAGTGTGGGTGATGTGGTATGGTTCCTAAGAGGAGGATGAAGTAGGACTCACGCTGCATCCTCGGTAGCATACTGGCACGCTTTGCGCGTACTGGTCTTCATTCGCATTATGCCACGGTCATCGATCCAAGGGAAGTGGTTTGTATAACGAACTAGATTTGGGAAGAAGTCTCGCTGTCTGCTTGGAGCACTTTAATGGGCTTTGGAGGTGAGGCGGATTTCAGCCGTGTATACTATCGCCTGGAGATGCCAGGGTCCAAAACACCGATCTGTTTGTCCTGGGAAGTAGTCTATTATTTGGCCTTGACCCCAGAACGCGAGTTGTTGTTCCGATCACATGTTCATTCTGTTGGAGATTTCTATATTCGCTGGATAAAAAAAGTCCTACTCTTTCGACCAAGAACAAGTTTGCAGTTCACACGCAAATAATTCTTCACTTCTGAGTACGGTTTTAACCTAATCTGGGCCAGTTATTTGCTATCGAAACCACAATGATCAATGATGTACTAAATCTGAAAACTTGACTCTATAAAGCAGAATTTGATTGAGCCTGTACAAAAAATGCATTAATATAAAAAAAACCTCAACAACATCCCCCTTGGAAGTTTCTGAACTGTCCTACCAAGAACTATGAAATTCTGAGAGATTCATCGCCTGATTTTGTCTCCAGACCCTCAGCGATAGAAGGGATATAATCCCAAAAAAGGTTCGATAGAGAATCCTGCCCGAGGTCGACACTTTTCGAATCATCAGACAAAGCTTGTAAACTAGGCTTCAGTTATTGTTGTTGGGTAGGTTATCAAATGTACTGATTCAATGACACTCCCTCGTGGGAAAATCATGTGCAAAAAACACAACACTCAATCAGAACTTAAAGATAATTATTAAAGATGTGGAGCTAATTTGGATAATCACTTTTAAAATGTCCAAAAAACCAATGTAGATTAAAAACAAACGAAATAAAGAAACATTTTAGAAGTAGTGAGAAATGATTTCTATGTTTTTGAATTTAGCTTGCCGATAAATGGAGGCGAGACATCATGCATGGCATTGAATCATGCACAGTGGTCCTTTGTAAAACTATGTTCAAGGCCGCACGAAAGCATTATCTGAAACATCATATTATGGTAGCCCTAAAAAGTGAGTCCCTGAGATCCATCCCTGCAGGCCCAGCCAGTCGTCCGTCTGTCTGCCAGTCAACCCACATGCATGTTTAAGCCCGATCGGCGCGTTCAGCGATTCTATCGGTAAATATATCGTGGGCCAGGTGGAAAGGTGGATTCTTGCTACTAGCTCAACATGAACATGACAAATGGAGGCAAGAATTCAATGTCCGAGAAATGTGTGGAAAAAATCCATTGCTTACGTTCATCGCGAATTTAATGAAAAGAAATCTCTGTCGAATTTGCCACGCTCAAACCGTCCGAAACTGTTTTCAATAGCCTTATGCAATGGTTGTTTAGAGTTAGTGAATAGAATAGAAAAAAAAAGCATTCAAACACGAATTATTATATTTTAAAATTTGATTGGCCGTTCTAAAATGGACGACAGTTGTGATCTTATATTTAGCATTTAAAATCTTATTGTTTTTTTTGCTTTAGCAATGTCTTTGTTGCTTGCTCTCAACTAAGTGTTCTGAGATGCGCACTTCCGATTGTTATCACCAAGAACTTTCGATGCCAGGTACAATTTTGCATTAAAATGTATTGATTGTGTGATATGATCATACCTATGCTAGAGGAGAAGAGAAATTTTCCTTAACGAAAATTCTAGACCAGATCGGGAATCGAACTCAGTCACCTCCAGTATGGTATTGCTTTGTTGCTGCTGTCAACTGCCACTAAAGGAGGACCCAACGACAGTTGTGATGCAACGATACGTGGAATTTAACAGATACGCTAGTTTTGCCATTTCTCTGATGTTGAAACTGTCGGCAGAAATAGGGCTCTCGTTATGTTTTCCTCCGCGTTCACTAAGCTGTACACATGATCTGTTGGTGGTAGGTAGGCTCAAATTTCACAACTTGGGTGACTGGTTTTGCAAAAAGAAAATATGCATTCCTATATCTGATTGTCTCCCATGCTGTGGGACGGACTGTGGTGGATGGGCGACCTGTTGAACCACCAGCTGAAAGCTAGTGTCGAACACTGAAATCAATTATTGCGTTACTAGAGTTGATGGCATTGCCTTGATGAAAGGCACAGACATGAGCTTGAAACAATGATCATTATTGGGGACAGGCTTCGGATTATAAAATAAGACACCAGCAACAAACAAAATAAATTTTTTGCTGTGAAATGAAAACCTCGAAAAAAGAAGAACACAATTTCCTTCATTTGGTGAATTTTTGAAGACCGGAAAGGAAAAACATATATGACCTGTTCATTTGTAGATTTATATGAAGGCTGATGTTCCCAAAAGTGTTCACCAAGTGATCCGCCAATTTGAAATTCATCCAAACAATGTATAAGTTTTTCTGATTGAATGATGTATTAGCTTTCAAAAAACCTTACACTTTTGCGTAAAGCTCACCTGTTTTAAACTTTTAAAATTACACCGGTAAAGAAAACGCCCTTCGTAGAAACGTATGGTATTAAAGACTGGTTTTAATGTGGAAGTCACATGAGCTTAAAATTTTATCATCATAAGGGCTTGTTCGTGACAAAATCTGGACACTAAGTACATATCTCTGGAAATACTTCATCATCGCGTGAAATATTTTGCAGGCTGATGGTAAATCTATTTTTGTGCAAAATCAATTTTGGTGAGACCTAGGCTTTTGGAGTCAGAAAGATGGTATGAAAAAAATAGCAAGAGTGCAAAATTATTGCAGTCGCAATCATGATCTATCCAGTAAGGAAAAACTTGCAACAAGCTTGGTTTCCCTGCAAACACTGTCTGCCCAGTTCATACAAAGCTTTCGATACATGTTTGACAGCAGCCAGAAGGCTGGGAGCGGAACAAAACCAAACACAGAAGGACGCGAAGGTCAAACAAATATTGCAAAAAGACCGAATCTGAACCAGATAGCGGAAAGAGATGTATGGCTAGAAAGTGTTTCCAACATTCGTGCAAAAATCCAAGCACCGGCAAGGTGCTCAAGTCGTCAAGGTGGCTTTATCACCGAATCGTAATGATAAAAACAGATACTGACGGCTAAAACATGGGCTCGTAGTTGTGTCGCATCTTTTGAAGTTTTCCTGCATTATAATGGACGATGAAACTTACGTGCTAGAAAACTTTGAAGCAGCTTCCCCAGAATATCTTATGCTGCCATGCAACGAAACGGCGTGAAGAGGAGCCTTTAAGGACGAAGAAAAATTGGCTTCAAAAAAAATATAATATTGCTTGACAGCATTTTAATCTCAGGTTGCGATCTTGGATTGCAGTGGAGTGGACGTAAAACTGTGGATTAAAATGAAAGCGGCTGTAGTAATTGCCATTTCTGCGCAAAGGTTTCTTTAGTGAACGTGAGCAATATGTCCCCTCATATATGCGTATTTTTTGTCAATTCAGTGCTCCTTAAAGGACCTCTGATTTATTTATAAAATTATTTTTGAT
>JASCZW010006562.1:0-90569 GCA_034211315.2 Aedes japonicus
ACGTCTTTATTTTTTTTGTGTTTGCCCCAATCATAGAAATCAACATTTGAAAAAGGCGTATTTTTTGTGAAAAACTTCAACAACTAATGATTGGTTGAAACTAGCGGCAAGATTTGTATTTCAAAGTACGCGTCTTTATAAGTTGTAAAACTCGTCCCAACACAACTTTACGGCGGGAATTGAAATAAAAAAGTTAGGGCAAAAAAACATTTTTTCTGGTATACCCAAAGTTGATGAGGAAAAATTACTCTAAATCGATCAATTTATAAGCTACAAAAAATTTTATATATGAAAATTCCATAAAACTTTTTGCGCTACAACTTTGCGCAACAATGTAAACGTCTACTTCTGCAAATAAAAAAGTTAGTTTTGTGTAATTCTATGAAAATGGGGACCACCTAATTTTAATTAACATCACAAAATGGGTCTTAGTAAAACAAACCATGTTGTAGAACATCACTTTGCTGTAAAGTTTCAAGTTTAGGCGCTGGGAGCATGTTTCCTCGTAAATTCGTATTTTGGACCATAGTGCAATGGCTGGGAAGCTAACAATGAGCAACAATTGGTTAATCGAATCAAGCGGAAGATGAAAGAAATAGACATAGACACCGTCCAGAACCTGATTCAACATGTTCGCCGTACACGAAGATAATGGTCCATTCAGCGTACTGTAAATATATTTTTCAACAATTTATTAATAGAATAAAAGACCCTGAAGAGCATTTTTAAAATCCGATTGTTTGATTTCAAGTACCATGCTTTTGAATTTTTCCCAGGACTTATGTTACATATGTTAGTAAACATAAAATAACAGAAGAGCTTACAGTCTTGGCTAAGGAGTTTGTAAACGGAAGCGTTTTCATGCCATGCCACCGTCGTTTCGGTAATCATTGAAAATGCTTCCCTATAGTTTTGTTGTTTTTAACTTGTTTCTATCAGTTCGATTTAGTTTCGAAAGCTGCGTTGAAAAATAACGCCTTGCAAAATTTTATTCATTTTCATTGGCTGACCCAAATGACAGTGCCGAGTACCGAATATACCTGAATGATTGCATAAAATGCTTAAAATTTAATTGTAGGGACGAAAACCCCATACATCCTCCCATAACCTGAATGGATTATGAACCCCCCCTCCCCTCCTTACCACGGTAAGTTTTGCATAACGAAATGGTTTTCAACAAGTCGAGCCTCGTGGCTGTCCCACGTTTGGCATGTGAATAGATCATTCGAATAAAATCTGCTATGGTTCGGAGAAATGGTTTCCTCTTTCCCATTTCAGGGGATTCCCTGCAAGGCCGGGGCGGACCCATGGATACACTGAAACTGATTTTATTCAAATAGCAAATACCAGACTAACTCGGCTCTATGGCCATTTTTGGGATGTTATTTGAATTGCAAATGAGAACTGTCATCGTCAGAGAATGCAAACAAAATAAACGAGTTACACGGGAACAAACGAACCAACAAACAAACGAATCTGGCTTATGCTATTGCAAAAGTTTTCACCGAGTACTTACCTCTGACTAGCGTCAAAATTCCGAGTGGCATCACCGAGAGCGCCACCATGAGGTCGGTGATGGCCAGCGACATCAGGAAGTAGTTGGTTACGTTCTGCAGCCGGCGCTCCCAGGCGATTGCCAAACAGACGAGAATGTTTCCGGCCGCGGTTCCAAACACAAGCACAATGGCCAATAGAGCCCAGTAATTGTTGAGCGTGGTTCCACCTCCGAGTATGGTGTCGTCGGTTTCGTGGTGGTCACCTTCGACGGATATCGTGGCCTCCATCGGCGCTGCCGTAAGGTTCACCCTCACCCGCGGTAACCCGATGCCGGATCGATAGTCACTTGCGGCGTGATTTGCAAATTTGAAATAATTGATTGGTTTCGTTGCCGACCACAGCCACATTTCCAACGGGTCGCCGTAGAATGGTTTCGTTATTTTGGTACGCATCATGGTTGAGAGTTCAGTCACATGCCTTCGGACTGCCTGTAAGAGGGGGAGAAACCGAATGGAGAAAGAATGGAAATTAGCATTGTGGCAGTAATTGCTTCAGAACTGGGGCCGATCACATTTCACGTTAATGAATACCTGATTAGAGGAATATCATTATTACGCGCAGAAACTATATGCTTTATTTAAGGAGTTGGAACAAGGTGTCAGCAATTTGTGACCAATGGAAAGGAAAACTGTGTTCAGAACTAATGATGCCTTCGTGAATATAAGTTTTCCACAGCATTCAATTTAAATGACTAGTGATTGCGGTTTAATGTATCGACAGATTGATCTCTCAGATTTGTAAAAAGAGTTGGGGTTGGGTGTGAATTAATGGTTCAATTCAAAATCGAATCGTTTGATAACAGCTTTGTGGTTTGAGAGGATTAATACGGAGAAGGGCAAATTAACACAGCGAACAGTGGTTTTACGGTCCAATGACTGGAGAATTGTATTTCAGGATATGCTAACCACGTTGATTAACACCAACGGCTCTCAGAAGCCATCGTTGGTAAATAATTATTATTCATAATCCGCCCATGCCATGAATTGCCATGAAGAGAAGGAAAGAAATTCACTGCATCAACAGAAAGTCGATGGGAAAGAGATTCAATCAACTTTATTTACGACACGAGTCATCGAGTGCTTCATCGTGCTCAACGTTAATATTTTTCCTCCCAACCGCGTATTCTTTCCGGCCGAACAAACCGCAGTGTCAGCTTCGGTAGGTTTTCCATTACGGAAATGGATGACCACGATAAAAGAAGGATACGCAACTGATTTTTTTTTTGTATAAATTTATCCGGTTGACTCTTAGCCGATGGATTCCACCAAGACTAGGATTGCTTCGGAATCTTTCAAATTATTAGGAAGGGTGCAACGAGGTGAGGAAAATATACACAGTTAATAAAATTTTGTAACTTTCAATTGTTTTCCACGCACATAATTGGAGCATAGAAAAATATTGAAAATTATGGTCGAAAAAGAAATAGCACGAGGTGAAAATTACAGAAGACTTTATATTTTACTCGAATTGAAAACTCCTCATGTCATCCCTGCCCTTAGGTTTAGAAAGGGGTATGGGCGCGTTCGGCCGAGTTGGTCGGGCAGATTTCATGTGTGAATCGGCTGCCCCATCAACGTTCAAAAGGGCCTGAACCAAATGGGCAGCTTATAATGATCATTGCCCTGATATTCCTAAATGTAGCACGTTGTAAAAAGTTTCTTGTCTTCTATAACCAAACAAGATGGAATTGAGTAAACAGACCCAAGGAAACACGGACCCACAGAAACACCGAGACAACACAGTAAAGTACGGTATAAACCCTAACCAATTTTACTTTCAGACAAATTTTCTAACACAAGGTAAGCAATCAAATGACCACTACAAAATATACTGAATATCCACGACATAATATACATCGGGGAAAAGGTGGGACCATCAGGGCACCTAAGTGGAACGATTTGGATAGGGACCATGGGACTGCCTTCTCCTTATTGTTAACATTTTGCGGAACGAGGGCGGGCTCTTCGACCCCATCTATTGGGTTTATTCTGTCAATCGAGGGCTCGACTCTAATGCTGTGGGTGTGAACTTGCTTTTGGAAGGAGATTCTCTTCCCTATATTCGCGGGTTTCGCGTAAGTGTCTCTGCTTACGGGCCCACACAAACGTTTTTGGCCCTTCATACAGGAGCTCGATGATCACAAACAACAATAGAATCCTGATCAAACCGTTTTTCAGATTATTCCACTGCTATGGAAAGTTACACTGATAGGCAACATAAAGTGCCCACCTCTTCGTTTTTTTCAATTTCTCTCATTTACTTGGTTCAAATTAAAGATAACACAGTGTAGTTTTTTTCTTATTTTATTTTTTATATTCTTTTTAAGTTTCACTTATGGAATACTGAAAAAAAGGAGTTTAACTTAAAAAAAAAAATCTATTTGTGTTGAAAAAAAAACAGTGACGAAATAAAGTGCCCACTTCAAAAATCGATATGTTTTCGATAAATTTCCATTGAAAGACCCCTCGATTGTTTATGTTTTGATATTGTTGAGGCTAAAAAACTATGATTAAGAACTATGTACAGACAAAAAATACTTAAACTACCCTTAAGCTACAGCTTATATACAGAACTATTGCAAACATTCATGTAGGTGATTTCCGAACACTGATAACACAGATGAGAGGGAGAGCGAGTTAACTCAGATTCAAATACAACTCTCATGTAGTGTAGGTAGCCGCCCGATCTGTGCAATTGTTTGAATTCGAAGATTATTGTCTGTGCAAGAGGTAAATAGATCGCCGAGTGATACCACCGAGTCAGTCCAAATACATCTCCCATTACGAACCGACACGGTCGACTGTGCGCACCAAACCCAAATCTGTTTTCCTGATCAAGGTCAGAAACTGTTCAACTGCTCGTCCGCGAACTTTACTACTAAAGGTGGAGAGAAGACATTCGGTGTGATACAAAATTCCTCCAAATAGTGCTAGTGAATCCGTGCTAGTTTTGCGCTCTAGTGAAAGAGCGAAAATAGCAAGAAAGTTTGTAAATTGATAGGCCACCACACTGGCCCTTTTAACAGCCGTTAGAACGGCGAAGAAACTAACCTTCGGTCCAGCAATCTACAGCCAACTGGCTCAGTACAGATATTTTGACATGTTTTGAAGCAAACGGCTCAACCTCGTGCATTTGTATACGTGATCGCATTTGATTCAATTAAAAAAAATGGAGAACGCAGTGCTTTCGAAAGCAATTCCCTTGTGTATCCGAAAATTGGTCGTTCGTGATGTGCAAAACGGTAAATCGCACCGGGTTGTCGCTCAGAAGTACAGTATCAGTAAGGCAGCGGTTGGCAAAATTCTTCTGAAGCTTAAAAAGTTTGGATCAGTGGTAGATCGCCCTGGCAGAGGCAGGAAGCGGAAAACGGATGCGAGAACGGACACCAAGATCATGCGCGAAGTCAAGAAGAACCCGAAGGTAACTGTCCGCGAGATCCAGGAAATCCTTCAGTTATCAGTTTCCGGTCGAACTGTCCGTCGCCGTCTCGCGCCCATTTATCAGCAAGGCAAACAAAGCCAAACGGCTTAAGTTTGCTAAGAAGCATGCTGATAAGCCCCTAGAGTTCTGGAAAATGGTTCTCTGGACGGACGAATCAAAATTCGGGCTGTTTAACCGAAAGCGGCGGGTTCGTGTTTGGTGCAGATCGGGAGAGGAGCTTCAGAAGCGCCACATCCAAGGCACGATGAAGCATGGAGGAGGAAATGTGATGGTCTGGGGGTGTTTTTCGTGGGGTGGAGTGGGAACCATTGTGAAAATCGACGGGATAATGACGGAAGATTCTTACATCAACGTCCTGCGAGAAAATCTGGAGGTTTCGCTGATTCAGACGGGCCTTGAAGAGAAGTTCGTATTCCAGCAGGACAACGACCCGAAGCATACTGCCAAGAAGACCAAGTCTTTCTTCCGGTCTTGTCGGGTCAAACCGCTGGAATGGCCTCCACAAGGCCCGGACCTCAATCCCATCGAGAATTTGTGGGCGATTCTCGATGCCAGGGTTGACAAAACTGGTGTTACCAATAAAAATAACTATTTTGAAGCCCTGGAGCGCGCCTGGGAAGAGCACCTAAAGGACCTGGTCGAGAGCATGTCGAAGCGCCTGCAGGAGGTCCTGAAGGCCAAAGGAGGACACATCAATTATTGAAATGCTTTTATTTTACTTTAATTTATGTTTTCTGTAGCCTAAATGAAGTGGGCACTTTAT
Organism: Aedes japonicus; assembly: GCA_034211315.2. NCBI lineage: Eukaryota > Metazoa > Arthropoda > Insecta > Diptera > Culicidae > Aedes > Aedes japonicus. The sequence goes on from JASCZW010006562.1 coordinate 5,762, forward strand.
TTTGTCACTGTTTTTTTTTCAAAACAAATTTATTTATTTTCTTTAAGTAAAACTCCGTTTTTTTGCAGTATTCCATAAGTGAAACTTAAAAAGAATATAACAAATAAGATATTAAAAAAAATACACTAGGTTTACTTTAATTTGAACCAAGAAAATGAGAGAAATTGAAAAAAACGATGAGGTGGGCACTTTATTTTGCCTATCAGTGTATATGAGACATTACAAATAAATGAATATATGAAAGTAGAATTCAATACATATTGCGATCAAACATTAAAACCCTTCCAAATGATTGAATAAATTGGACAAAATCTCCTAACAAATTGAGTTTCATTGGATTCTAGGATGGTTAGGACCTTCACTGATTTAGTTTTTGATAACAAAACACACTGAAAAAAATCAATGGGACATAAAAAGTTTGTTTCAAAAATGGTTTTTTTTTCGAATCGACTTTGAATATTTAATAATTATTTTTTCAACACATTTGGCAGGGCTCATTTTGAATTTTTTTTAAATATATTTTTTCTTAAATCTTGGCATATGTTGTGATAATCATCCATATAACAATTTTTTTATGAGCAGTCATTTTTTTTACTAAACAAAAGACACCCTAGAAAAAAATTGAAGAAACTAAGTATGCAAAAAGGCTAATCTAGTCATGGTCTACAAATCCAGATAGTTTCGTTGTAATCTGAGAGGGTGCTGCCAAGTTCGACTACGATTTGGGGCGAAACCCGTCATTTGCTAACAATGCAACAAACACACGTTCGAATGGGACTTTCTGAGCAACATTTCAAGTGATTTCGACAAGATGCAAAGGATTTTCTGCGTCGATTTATCATTATAGAAGAGACCTGGGCCTACCACCATAATCTTGAATCAAAGTGGTGTGAATCAGTCACTTCGGCTCCGAAGTATGTTCGTGTCCAGAAATTGGCCAAGAAGGTGTTAGCGTCAGTTTTTTGGGATGCAAAAGAAATTTTATCGATAGATTACCTCAAAAGTTTTAAAACAATCAACTTTGATTATTATTGTGTCATTCTGGCCCAATTGGATGAAAAAAAATTGTTAAAAAAGACTTGGTACACAGAAGAAAAAAATATGGTTCCACCCGGATCTTTAAAATATCATACACTCAGTAGCAAAAAAAAAGCCGAGCAAAAGTTTGCTTCCAAAAACCGCGTTGTTCAATCTCCTGTAACTTTGTCAATTATCAATATTTTTAACTGAACATTTAACAACATTATACAAAATGTATAGACCTTATGTGGTCAAAATTTCATGTAGGAAAAATTTATAGATTTGAAGTTATCATAACATATGTGAAAAAAGTTCTTTTTTGACATACCAATTTCATAAACCCGTATTTCTGTGAAAAATTTAGGTAGCATATTACAAATTTTTCCATAGCTTTAAAAAGTACAAAAAATAATGTGGACAAAATTTGAACTGTTTCCATCAAGTGGTTTGGACTACAGCTGGCGTCAAAGTTGACGTACCAACATGAGTATTTCCCTTTTTCACCCGATGCTGAACTTGCTGAAATATCGGTGCAAAAAAAAAAGCCAAGATGACCACATAAGGTCTATACATTTTGTAAAATGTTGTGAAATTTTCAGCTAAAAATATTGATAATTGACAAAGTTACAGGAGGGTGAACATTGAGTTTTTTGCTAACAAAATTTTGCTCGGCTTTTTTTTTGCTACTGAGTGTATTCAATTCTCAAATTGCACCCTGATTGAGTCAAAATATTACATTAATTGTTATTTTATATATTCTCCGTGCGAGGAGTAACGATTATGATGTTGAAGGAGATGTTCGCTCATCACCATGAGGCACCAAGAGTGAACAACAATGTTTTTGGCTAGAATTGAAAGATATGAAGAAAGTTTTTGATAGTTCCGCTAGTGTGCGGCAGGCTCGGAAACATAGCAGATGTTTTAGGAAAATTGAGCGAAAGGGCATGTGTACAGTGGTACTCAGAACCAACGACATTTTTGCCTAACATCCCACTTTAACCTACCCCGCAGTGGGATGTTAGGCAAAAATGTCGTTGTTCGCATTCACATGCTTTCCTAATTTCAACATCTGCTATGTTTCCGAGCTGCTGCCGCTAACGGAACTATCGAAAACTTTCTTCATATCTTTCAATTCTGTAAACATTGTTGTTCGCTCTTGGTGCCTCCTGGTGATGATGACATTCTCAACATCAAAATATTAGTCATCGCGCACTGTTCCTAGCGAACATGAAGTAAACACACAATTTGCCTTAATGAATCTCTTGTGCAAGATGATTCAACTTGTTCTGCGTTGCTTCACTTTGATCATTCATTCGTTCCAGCAAGCAGTGAATGTACGTAAGTGCAAACAACTCATTCAATTTCAACGTTCTACCGTGAAGACGAAAAAACAGTCATTCATTTGGAGAATCAATGAAGTGGAAAAAACCAAAACTTCTCGAATCGATCCTGCAAATGCCTTTTCTCGAACAAATGCCCCACAAACTCTGTAGCGATTTCGGCCATTTGGCCTTCTGGCGTCCTTTGCCTTCAGCCATGTTCGGGAATACTTGAAATCCTGTGACAAAAAAAAATCACTCACGAACGCGAAAATGAATGACTGGTTACAAGAACATTCAGTCAAGCAACCAAAATCTCTTGAGGCTTGAATAGCCGTGTGCTTTGCTGTGGTGTGAATGAGTTATGTGGAACACGAGGACAACGGAATGACTGAGCATAGCAAAATAGTAAACACGAATATATTGCGTGACTGATATAACGAAATGTAGAGAGCGAAAATTGTACCTACTGAATATTTTTTTTACTCATCGTTCACACCCGTCAATTTTTTCGAGCTTTGGTTCCACCAAGACAATGTAGCGCTCACACAGCTCAAAAAACCATGGAAAAAATCAGTGAATTGGAGGTACGAATTGTTGCAGCATCCGCCCTATTCGCCAGATCTAGCTCACTCTGACTTCTGGCTGTTCTCACACCTCAAAACATTCCTTCGCGGAAAGCATTTTTCAACAAACGAAGAGGTTATAGCCGTCATAGAGGAGTATTTTGCAGACCTTCCCGAAAGTCACTTCCGTGATGGGACAACAAGGTTGGAAGATCGTTGGACTTAGAGTATTGATCTTATGGGAGACAATACTGACCAATAAAAGCGATTTCTCAAAATAAAAAAAAAATGTATTTTCATCTTTGTTTTCCAAACTTTTTGACTAACCTAGTTTGTGATAGGCTGCGACATGGTCTTTGTTTCAATCCAGCTTTTCACCCTTCTTATAGATGGGACGCACGCTTCCTTCAAAAGTTTGGCTCTATCTTAGTGCATCGGTAGTTCACCATGGTATTGATGATTGATCAACTCCAGCAGCTTTATTGTTTCTCAATCGATTTTATTCCTCGATTTTATGGGGGAAAACCTCCCAGGCCTCGGACGTGTTCCTAGGTCTTCAACCGTGCCACCTTCGTTTACTGTGTCATCGTTATTTAGGTGCTCGTCACAAAACTGCTTCCACCCTTCGATCACCTCACACACGTTCGTGAAAAAATTGCCCTTCCAAGTCTCAAGTTTTGCTCCGGATGAAGTGCTGCCCCAATTTATTCAAAACAGGAAATTTCTCCAAAAGTTGTTTGCTGTTATTCAATTTATCTTCGAATTTCACAAAAAGTTGTTAGAGAACATGATTGAAACTTCAAAAACTGTACTACACAAAGTTAATGCAAAGTTCAATCCGTACCTTTTTGGACCTGAATAGAATTGTTAACAGCGGCCGAATCTAATTTTCCGACACCAATTTTCACCGTGCGCACCCTCCAGTTTCGCAAATATTATCCACCGGCTCAGGTAAAGCGAGACATCCAATGTATGCGATTGAGATTTACGCTGCGTGTGGGTTTCCTCGCTTGAAAGAAAACTTTTGCTGCCCGGGTTCTGGTTCGGTAAGTTTCGACAAACAGAGTCCGGAGAAAAAACAGACCAAAGGATTTTCTCAGCAAGTCAATGTTGTTCTGCCGCCGATAACGAAAAAGTAAAAACATGGCGCCAACATCCTTCGTCTTCCAACGGGAAAGATATATATTTTGCCAGTCCCAGATGAAGAAGCACATCAAGCTACGTTTTTATTCTCGGTTGGTTGGCAAAATTTGACGGTGTTGATAATCGGATGAAATTGCGGCAAAGTCACGACGAGATTAAGGTGTGAGGACCCAGCCGATCGGCAAACGAACGCAAATCCGCACAGCATTAATTTGCTGATTTATCTCGGCGAGGCTGCGAGCCAACCAACCAACCAACCAACAATGATGAGAAATGGGATTTGGGATTTTATTTATTTATCGTTCAATTTGCTCGCCGCAGTTTCGTACGACAGAATGGCACCTGAAACGGAGCCGCTTTGTGTAGAAGAGAGTGCTCATGTTTGGACTTCAGCCAAACGAGGATGACGTTGCATTGCATCTTTCAATGGGTTCCAAGGCGACATAAGTCTGAACTTGGGTAAACTGCACAAAGAACGGAAGTCATACTTTCGGTGTAATGGCGAAATGCCATCCATCCTCTCCTCGTGCTTCAAAGAACACCCATTGCTAAATCTAAATTGTAGCATTTCGGTTGCCTCTTCATGCTTCACGGAAAATGTAGCCTTGATTTGAATCTGGCATAATTGGATTGGCAATCGACACTTTCATCTGAGCGGGGGGACAATAAAGAGTCTTGGGAATTATTTACTCGGATGTTGGATCAGCTAATGGGACGTAAGTGAAATACTTTTTTCTCGTTGAACGAAAAGCTTCCTCATCGCATTAAAGGAAATATAATTTTTTTTATCACTTCATTTAACGTTGTTTAGCTGGAGTGCAAAAATCATCGAAGATAGTGAACGAGCCGGACCAATTACAGAATCTAGGGATTAATTTTAAGAAAATGGCCTGAGCTGAGCCAGTCAATACCATTCTTATTTAAACTTAAAGACTGTTCCAGAAGGTATACGCACACCTTATTTTAACGGTCACTCTGAATATAGAGCGATTCCACGAACAAGTGGGAAATTTTTCCAGTTTTTATTTTTTGTATTTTTTGATTTGCATGAAACCTTGCATACAAGTTTTTGGGGAAGAAAAATGCCGTTTTGCATACTTGGTTCGCCATTTTGAATCTAGCCTTACTTATGAGAAGGGCCTATGAAAAATGCACATGATATCTTCAAAAAATTGTATCTCGGAAACGGTTTGTCCGATTGGTTTGGTGTCTTCAGCGAAATTTTAGACAATTGTTGGTGCTATATGGAGAAAATATGCACGGTAAAAAAAAGTTTGGTTTTTGTGTTTTGAACTAAAATATAGATTTTCCCTTAGAAGTGACCTGTCAATAATTTTTTAATTATTCTTATAATATAGCTGACTAAAAATGCTATCTAGTGCACAGTGAATTGTTCTGGAGAAAAATAGGTTACAAAGCAAAAAAAAAATTACAATTTTCAAAAAAGCTATTAAAAAAAGTCAAAAAAGTTTGTTGCCCTAATTTTATGAAAGTACATTAAATTTGCAAGCAAAAAGTACTTCAGTAACATTTTTTTAAGATGCACCGTTTAGAAGATATTACTGATTTAATATTGATTTTTTGATAACTTAATAAGTTTTGGCCCTTTTCGGATGTATTCCGTGTTTTTCAGTTTCAAAAGTATTTTTTCGGAAAGATTGAAAAATTTTGAGTTAAAATGACTCTGACAGCTTAAAGATTTGAGTGAAATTCTCTGCCTTAAAAGTATTTTGAAAAACAAGTTACAAAATCCCACTATCAGGAACAATGATTTCTTCAAGTGATTTTTGGTGCGTTGTGCTGAAAACGTGCTAACAAGTATTAGATACAGGTAATTAGATACCAGTTAGCTGTACTACGTACAGTTGGTGATTGTAAACATGGTCTTTGTTGGAACTAGTCCACCATGGCCACGCTGGCCATAACGAGGCTAGCTCCGTCGATGACCGTTTCTTAATAATAAACAAAAGAACGCAGTCTTAGTCACCTTCCATCAAACTAGACGGCTGCCGACTGATACCTCAATCAACAACCGCCGCACTCTTTATTCATTCCAGGTATATACAATTTACAATCTTCTTCAATAACAATATACCTATGCCAGCAAATCTACCTCGCTCCAACTCTCCAAACTCGTACCTGAAGGTTCGACGATACCTGAGCGTTCAACTCCACCTCTCTTCCAACAGTCTTTACCCAGTATTCTATGATTTCTACCCGTGAGCTGTATAATAATGTCTGACTCGGTTCTGAATTAATCCAGTATCTACCAAACAGTAAATGCAGAAAGGTTGCTAGTAGCATAGTGATTATAGTAATTTCAGCTCATAATCCTGTGTTTTTGAACGAGATCTAGTGTTGTTTGATAACATAATAATTGTAAAGGAAAGTGTAACACGTTTTGGTGCAAAGGTAAGTTTTAAATACACATTTTAATTATATGTTTTGTGATATTTTCGTACAAAACTAACAATTGGAAAATATTGTCTATGTTACAGATTACAAAATGAGTAAAATAAAATGTATTCGCCCATTCAAAGACATTCAGTGTTCGAAAGAGCTGCGATATCTCACGGATGGTATCATCCAAAAACTAAAATCAATTTAATTTTCCAAGGTATCCTTGTGGTGTTCAGTGTACCAAGGATTTTAGTATTTTTTCGTCTTGCCGTCTACATATTGATTCAAGAGCTCACCTCACCCAAAACGAAGAACAAAGCGTAGCCGGCGGCTCAAGGATGCCAACTGTTCAGACCATACCTGATGTACCTGATTCGCAAAGCTATGAAAGTTTGGTCACGATACCATCAGCGTCAACGCTAAGCACAATTCAATCAAATGAAGACTTCACGATGCCTGTAGACGTCGAAATATTCAACCGAGGAATAGCAGCTATTCGTGTTTCGCCTATAGATTTAGGTAAGGTTAAAAATGTTCACTGTCCTGAAAAAAAAGTGCGCTGGAATCGTCGAAGGTGTACGAAGAAATCTTTTTAAATTAGACGCTAAAACAGAAAAAGCAAACGAGTTTGATGAAGTCATAGAAAATATGAAAATGAAATTTTTAAATTCAGCCACAAGGCAAGAAAAACTATTAATTTTATCATTGTTACCAAAATCATGGTCAGTACCAAAAATTGTAGACGAATTTGAACGTAGAAATTTAATTCTACATAGCTTAAAAAAATACAATGTCTTGAATGATCTAAAAACATTAACGAATAGATTACTTTGCGAAAATAAAGACAACTCATTGACCATCTACGAAGATGTAAAAACTGCCCAGATACCTCAGTTTTAGAAGACAGTTTATTGAAACAACTGGAAGAAAACTTTGTTGAAAAGCTTTCATTCGAACAATGGGCTACCACTGACAGATGTGATTTAGAAACTATTGTAAAGCAAACCGATGAGTTTGTTTCATTTTTCAGCTCAAAATTAGAAAGTTTGATTCCGCATGATTTTGTAAAAACCGAACAATCAAATTTTTGAAAACTACAAAACAAAACTTGCAAGATGGTGAATTTTTAGCTATTTGTGACTTTTCTGAAAATTACAGCTTCATTTTGCAGGATGAAGTTCAATCACACCATTGGAACGTGCAACAGGCCACAATCCATCCTTTCGTAATATATTATACTGAAAATATGCAAATTAAACATTTTAGCTTCATTATAATTTCTGAAGAACTAAGACATGATTCAGTCGCTGTTAATTTGTTCATTGATAAAATGATAAACTTTTACAAATTGATCAAAATAAAAACATTAAAAAAAATTATTTTATGTCAGATGGTGCTGCTTCACAGTATAAAAACCGAAAAAACTTTTCTAGCCTTTGTAAATTTAAGTCAAAGTATGGTATTGACGCTGAATGGCATTTCTTCGCAACATCGCACGGAAAAGGTCCATGCGATGCTATTGGAGGTACGATAAAACGCATGGCTACCAGAGCAAGTTTAGCCAAAGAACGCGAACACCCGATAAAGACTGCAAGAGAGTTGTTTAATTGGGCAAACAAACGAAAAGAAGAAGAACTTACAAAGTTGTCATTTTGTTATTCTACTACAGAAGAATACGAAAATATGTCTTTGCAGCTAAATAATCAATATAATAATGCAAAAACAATTCAAGGAACTCAAAAATTCCACTCATTTCTTCCTCTATCAGAAAATACAATAAAGGCAAAGCTTTATTCAAACTGTCCTGACAATGATGCCAAAATATTCGATATTGTTAAGAAAGTTGTGTAAACAATAATTTTATAAAAATACAGGAATAAAAATAAACTGATGATATCCAACATATAATGTTATTTTTTATTGCGCACAATCACCATCCCTGAAAAATAAGCTTAATTCGCTCTTTTGAATCTTGCTAATTGAGGAGCTTGCATTTGCAGTTCTCAAAAAGGTGTATCTCGAAATCGAGTTGTCTCATCGGTTTGATGTCTGGGGCAATGTTCGGCAATAGAGAGAAAATATGCACAGTATAAACACATCCAGTTTAAATGGATTAAACTGTTAGGCGATATAGCAGAGAGTTGAATGCACATTTTCAACACAATACACCAAAAATAACTGGAAGAAATCATTGTTCCTGATAGTGGGATTTTGTAACTTGTTTTTCAAAATACTTTTAAGGCAGAGAATTTCACTCAAATCTTTAAGCTGTCAGTGTCATTTTAACTCAAAATTTTCCAATCTTTCCGAAAAAAATACTTTTGAAACTGAAAAAATACGGAGTACATCCGAAAAGGGCCAAAACTTATTAAGTTATCAAAAAATCAATATTAAATCAGTAATATCTTCTAAACGGTGCATCTTAGAAAAATGTTACCGCAAGTACTTTTGCTTGCAAATTTGATGTTCTTTCTATAAAATTAGAGTGACAAACTTTTTTGACTTTTTTTAATAGCTTTTTTGAAAATTGTAATTTTTATTAATTTTTTTTTTTCATTGTAACCTATTTTTTTCCAGAACAACTCACTGTGCACTAGATAGCATTTTTAGTCAGCTATATTATAAGAATAATCAAAAAAATATTGACAGGTCACTTCTAAGGGAAAATCTATATTTTAGTTCAAAACACAAAAACCAAACTTTTTTTTTACCGTGCATATTTCCTCCATATAGCACCAACAATTGTCTAAAATTTCGCCGAAGACACCAAACCAATCGGACAAACCGTTTCCGAGATACAATTTTTTGAAGATATCATGTGCATTTTTCATAGGCCCTTCTCATAAGTAAGGCTAGATTCAAAATGGCGAACCAAGTATGCAAAACGGCGTTTTTCTTCCCCAAAAACATGTATGCAAGGTTTCATGCAAATCAAAAAATATGAAAATTACTCGTTGCTGAAATGATATGGAACCGCTCTATAATGAAATATTTCAACATGTTTTGGCTGCGTCCTTTTGTTTGCACATTTTTGTATGACATAGCATCAAAAAAGTGCTCAGTTTTGTGTTATCTTTCAAAATGCGCGGTCTTACTCCGGAACAATGACAAAGTATCATGCACAAATGGTGCACTATGAGCGGACTCTCCTTGAGAAAATTGGCCAAGGAAGAGGGTGTAAGCGTCGCAGCGGTACGAACTGCGATTCGAAAATATAGAGAACAGTGTACGTTTGAAGATGCGCTGAAGAGTGGTCGGAAATCCGGTTCTGTTAGTCCGGATATCGATAAAAAGATCAGGGATGCCTACAAGCGAAAACCAGCCAAAGCAAAACCCAAAAAGGAACCCAAAACAGGCCGCGCCCCTGAAACCAAGGGCCCGCAAACTCTACGATTCGTTATTGTGTAGAAATTCTGGGTGTATAATAATGGACGATGAAACGTATGTGAAACTAGATTACAAAACGCTTTCCGGACCACAATTCTATACTGTAAGCGAAGACAAAGACATCCCCGAAACGGAGAAGGCAATTTTTACCGAAAAATTCTGTAAGAAGGTCATTTGGCAGGCAATATGCGAGTGTGGTAAAACATATAGTCCGTACATCACAACGGAGACGATAAACACGCAGAAATACGTTAAGGAATATCTCCAGAAGCGATTATTGCCGATGATCAGACAGCACGAAAGTCAAGTAGCATTATGCATTATGGACACTTTAGAATGGTACAAAAGTCAAAATGTATGATTCGTGCCGAAAGACATGAATCCGCTGAACTGCCTGGAGCCACGGCCAATTGAGACTTTTTTTGGGCAAAGCTTTGCTTTGAAAATTCATAAAACCAGAGGACCACACCCAAAAATTCAAAAAAAATTGGCCAACAGTGGTCAAAATGGTGGGAAGTACCACTGTGCAGAAGCTTATGGGTCATGTTCGAGCAAAAGTTAGGAGTCTTGGCTATGATTAAATATTTTGTTTAAACAAAAGTAAAATATCATATAAAACACAAATACAAATATGATTTGCCAAATGAAGTTATTAAAACTAAAAAAAATATGACTTTTTTGTTATTTTGAAAGCGTGCTTATACTTTCTGGAACAGTCTATACTAAGGTACACTACCAGTCAAAAGAATCGACTCACTTTGAAAAGTGTTGCAACTCACACTTGATTCCCACGGAATAGTAATTTGATCTCAGAGTAAATTGCTGGACCAGTAAGGGTACAAACAGTAGATCTCTTTCTATTTTCACCGATTTGATTGAACCCAAAACATTATTCAAACCACTCTGAAGGGAAGCAACGTATTCCGAGAATTATTCGAGTTATAAGTACGAGACACTGAAGCAGTCTGCACATTGTAGACGAAATACGCGTATCTGTCAAGATAAGCAAAGGTAGTTGGAATTAAATGGAAAATACTAGTTTTTCTTCTTATTTCTAGTTACAATGCCGGATATTTTTCGGGTTTTTTTTTCATTAGGGCGAATCGCTCTCTTTCATTTATTACAGCACCGTTATGAAACTTTCGAGGGATCCTTTAGTACAGATCGAAACACAAGAGTATAACGTTTTTCATTCTACTTTTTGTAGTGTTTGCAAGCTGATTGGAATATGAATGAAAGAGAAAGTAATCAAAGAGAGTCTGTCAAGGTTAGATTCGCCCTAATGAAAAAAAAACCCTAGAATTATCTTCCAACGCGTTATATTATCACCGTCATTTTCAGACCGATCAATTTACTTTAATAGTAAAAGAGTATTTGTTTGAGTAAAATTTTCATAGTTAAACCTATGCCACCTTTTTTTTATTGCTATAAGTTTACATTCAATAAAACAATTCTTATTCTTCTAACTTGTTTAACCCTTAACATATGTTCAAATGTCCATCGAAATGCTCTGCAAAAACTTTTCTGTTTTCCTATCGAGTTTCCCGAATACTCTTTTGAAAACAAAATAGACTACCTGTTTACATTGTTACGCTTTATTTGATATAATGAATTGCTAACCATAATGTAGCTATCTGACTATTATCGGTTTTATTTACAGGTTGCACAGAATTTCATCTATTGTAGTAAAGTTCATATTATGTTTATTTCTTAAAACTTCCTTAACCTACTTTCCTGGTGATGAAGAAGAAACTCCACCGTCCCTGATCATCGAATTTGTCAACGGCTGCAGACAGTGAAATGAACAGTTCATCATCGGCTGCGACGCCAACGCCCACCACACTGTGTGGGGAAGTAGTGATGTCAACAAACGAGGTGAGTCCCTTTTAGAATATATTTCTGCTAATAACATTGAAATATGCAATATGGGGAACAAACCAACTTTTGTTAGCTCGAGGCGACAAGAAGTACTTGATCTGACAATGTGTAGTCAAATAATAACGGATAGGATTTCCTCTTGGGAAGTATCCGACGAGGAATCACTCTCATACCATAGACATATCACCTTCTCAATAGAGAAGGGAAAAGAACTTAGGGAATTCTATAGAGACCCCAGGAACACCAACTGGGATCTCAATAAACAAATTCTTGCGACCAAACAACCCTTGCTGGACGAAAATTTAAGAACAGCAGAACAACTAGAAGAAGCTTCTAGAATGGTCACAAACAAAATTCTTCAATCATATTATGAAAGTTGTCCACAAAGGGAAAGAGTTACAAACAGGAAAGTTCCTTGGTGGAACAACGCTTTGCAAAAGATGAAGAGGAACGTAAGGAAACTCTTTAATCGAGCAAAAGCAACGTCGGATTGGAGCCACTATAGGAAGACTCTAACCGAATATAATAACGAAATTAGAAAAAGCAAACGGAAACATTGGAGATACATGTGTGAAAACATCCAATGCACTCCAAAAGCTGCCAGGCTGCAAAAAGTCCTTTCTAAGGAACATTCCAATGGCCTTGGAAATCTAAAGAGAGACGATCATACTTATACTAAAGGGTGATACGGTCAAAATTTGGTCAAGGGAAATCGCGTGTAAATCGGTGAAATCGTTTATTTAAAAAATCAAATTAAATTTCTTTTTCAAGTTCAATTTGTATAAAATTCAGGAAAAATATTCAGTTAGGCTTCCGCTTTTCCAAATCCGAATTGCCGGGCCTTACGCTTGACCCCTGCCATCAGATTTTGTACAGCCACCTTGTCCACCTTCTTCGCCGCAGAAAGCCAGTTTGCCTTGAACTGCTGCTCGTCCTTAGCAGTTTTTTTGGTCTTCTTTAGGTTCCGCTTGACAATAGCCCAGTATTTCTCAATTGGGCGGAGGTCTGGCGTGTTGGGAGGGTTCTTGTCGCTTGGGAACCACCTGCACGTTGTTGGCGGCGTACCACTCCATGGCCTTTTACCGTAATGGCAAGATGCCAAATCCGGCCAAAACAGTACGGAACAACCGTGTTTCTTCAGGAAAGGCAGCAGACGTTTATTCAAACACTCTTTCACGTAAATTTCTTGGTTGACAGTCCCGGAAGCTATGAAAATGCTGCTTTTCAAGCCACAGGTACAGATGGCTTGCCAAACCAGATATTTCTTTGCGAACTTTGACAGTTTCGTGTGCTTGAAAATATCTGCTACCTTTCCCCTTCCTTTTGCCGTATAAAACTCCTGTCCCGGAAGCTGCTTGTAGTCGGCTTTGACGTAGGTTTCGTCGTCCATTACCACGCAGTCAAACTTCGTCAGCATCGTCGTGTACAGCCTCCGGGATCGCGCTTTGGCCGTCGTATTTTGTTTATCATCGCGATTTGGAGTCACTACCTTCTTGTAAGTCGATAGTCCGGCTCGTTTTTTGGCTCGTTGCACGGTTGTAGACGATACACCCAGCTTATTTGCGGCATCTCGGAGAGATAGGTTAGGGTTTCGCTTGAAACTACCGGCAACTCTCTTTGTCGTCTCAGCGGCTTCCGGTTTTCGATTTCCCCCCGATCCAGACTTCCTGGCTGTCGACAAACGTTCCTCAAAAACTTTAATTACATTTGTAACGGTTGATTTGGCACCTTTTAGCGATTTTGCCAACTTTGCGTGCGAGTAGCTCGGATTTTCGCGATGCGCGAGCAAAATTTTGATACGCTGCTCTTCTTGCTTGGACGGCATTTTGACAACTGAAGAGTGAATTCCAAAATCAAAATAGGAACAACATGCTACACACACACACCTTCAAAATGAGGGGTGTTCAAGTTTTTTAAATGCAAAATTGAAAGAAATACGTCAAGTTGATATTGACCAAATTTTGACCGTATCGCCCTTTAGGACATGTTGTCTTCAGAAACTTTGGAAGTAATGATGGAAAGTCACTTCCCAGGCTCAGTTGCTTCTAATGGAAATGAAATGGGACAGTTGAGGGAGAATCCTGGACGAACTATGAACAGGTGTGATGCACTCGAAACGTCCCGTAAAATTTGCTCAGTAACGATGGTAGACTGGGCAATCAATTCTTTTGAATCTTTCAAAGCCGCGGGGGAAGACGATCTCTTCCCTGCTCTATTGCAGCACGCTAGGGAAATGATTGTCCCGGTCTTAGCTCAGCTGTTTATTAGTAGCATGACACTTTGCTATATTCCCGTTTGGTGGAGGAAGGTGAGAGTTATTTTCATACCCAAGAACGGCAAAAGGGATAAAACACTAGCTAATAAGGCTAACCTTAATTATATGAAAAAAAAAAATGGAGAAAATATTGGATATTAAAAGCTCGTATTTGAAAATTCACGAGCTGAACAAATTACAATTTGCCTATTCAAAAGGCAAGTCAACGATAACAGCTCTGCACTCGTTGACACAAAAAATTGAAAAAAACCATCGAACACAAGGAAGTGGCCTTTTGTGCATTCCTTGACATTGAAGGTGCTTTTGATAGTGCTTCACATGCTTCAATCAGTTCAGCTATGAATACACGGGGCTTTCATGGCTCCATCGTAGACTGGATCACTGCTATGCTGACAGATCGCTGCATTGTCTCTAGATTAGGCGAATCAACAGTTGAAGTAAGTACATCTAAAGGCTGTCCGCAAGGAGGTGTGCTTTCACCACTTTTGTGGTCTTTAATTGTTGATGATCTGCTGAATAACTTGATGACAATGGGCTATGAAGTCATAGGCTACGCGGATGACATCGTTATAATAATACGGGGGAAGCATGATGCAACGTTATCAAACAGAATGCAATCAGCATTAAACTACACTCTTGCTTGGTGCAGGAGGGAGGGGCTGAATGTAAACCCTTCAAAAACAACTCTTGTAATTTTTACAAGGAAAAGACTTATCAACATAAAGGCACCGTTTTTAGATGGGGTACAGTTGACTTTCTCCTCTCAAGTTAAATATCTATGACTCCTAGATCGGAAATTGAATTGGAGTAAACACTTAGAGCATGTTGTGAACAAAGCAACTTCTGCTCTCTGGGCCTGTCGGAGAGCGATTGGAAAGAAATGGGGACTGGGGCCTAGAATAATCCGTTGGATTTATCTGGCAGTTATAAGACCCAAGATATCCTGTGCTTCTCTAGTCTGGTGGCCCAGAACCAAAATTATTTCAGCTCAACGAGAGCTGGCTAAACTGCAACGTTTAGCAACTCTATCGATAACAGGAGCTATTCGAAGTACTCCCACTATCACTCTGGATGCCATAATGCATCTGTTACCCTTGCATAGATTTGTACAGTAAAAAGTGCCCTAAAACTTAAAAGGTACAAAAGGATCTTTAAGGGTGACCTGACAGGACATTTACAAATAATAAAAAATGTCAACATAAATCCGTTGGTGACACAAAATGAAGACTGGATGCAACTAAAACCCATCTTAGATATACCATACAAAGTTACGATCAATGATCGGAACACGTGGGAATCTGGTGGGCCAACAGTTTCACCAGGATCTATTGTATTTTACACAGACGGTTCTAAAATGGGTGATAGAACTGGGGCTGGAGTGTATGGACCCAGGACTAAACTCGCCATACCAATGGGTAAATGGCCTACGGTATTTCAAGCCGAAATTCAAGCAAGCTTAGAATGCGCTGCCATCTGTCTTAAAAGGAAATACAGACACGCCAATATCTGTATCTTCTCAGACAGCCAGGCAGCTTTGAAAGCTAAAAAACAGTCCTCCAGTCCTAAATACTGGTGGATGTAGAAATGAACTGCGCACAATAAATGGGTCTTATCACAATAGGTCAATAAATGGCCACAGTGAGTTTGTACCCCGACATAAGAAGAAGAAGAAGAAGAAGACTCTCTCACGCGATGCAGGTTTGTGTCTGGAAGACTACAATTATCGCAATTTCAAATAACTTCTCTCTATTCGGTATCTCGAGACTTCACGGTCGTTCACGGTCGAGACATCATAATTAATAGAAAAACATTTGATTTATACTCGGAACATAGAAAGTTGTAGCTCATATTTTTCCAAAGTAACGTCCAGTTTTCATCAGGGTAGTTATTTTTAGTTTCGCATGATTCTTGTCTATAAAATATGAAGTCAAATGTATAAGAGGGGACAGGATAAAGTAGCTTAGCTTAGCTTGACTGACTGCACGTATCGATGGTTGCTACTCCGTGATTGATCAGAATCAGTGAATTTGCACAATGAATCAACTGAATGGGGCTGGGAGCAACCGACCATTCTCACTGTACGTTTCGAGTGACTCAATTTCCTTAATACCAGGTATACCTCGATGGTACGTACCGTCTCGATGGTACGCACCCTCGATAGTACGTACATTTTACCTCGATAGTACGTTCGTTTTGATTCGATAGTACGTGCACAGTCACGAGCTTAGATTTTTACCCTTCTTACAAATTTACCATTTACACAAGTTGCGGCGGTAGGACATTATTTTTATTTAATATTTGTAACGGCCTTACTTAGGACTTGGTCTTGATTGCGTTGCGTCTCGTTGTGCTTATTTCTGTTTTGCTGGTACCACGTAGATTGGTTTTGAGAGTTAAAAATGGGAAAACACAAACTAGTGGACTGAAGCGCCAAAAAGCTGCCATTGCAATCGGTTCGTTGAGGATATCGAAAATGGGATGAACACCAGAGAGGTAATAGCAAAGCATAACATTTTATTTTGATCAACAATTGCAACAATCAGACAAACCTAAGAAAAAGCAGTGCAGTCAGAAGGATCAATCGGTAAATATATTACTATTATTGAAAAGCGAAGTTCATCCATAGACATGACATTTGTTTGTTCAAAATCATTGGAGAGAAACTTTCGAGAAATGTTGCGGCTGCAGAAGATTACGTCAACAAAAAAACTACAAAAACGAAAAAAAGCAACTGTCACCATCCCAGATTTTCAACGCGGATGAAAGTGGCCTGTACTTTAAGGACACTCCAATTACCACTTTCGTCGATAAAGATGCTTCCTGTGCTCCGGGTTGGAAGGTATCAAGAGAATGAGTTGCCCTCATGCCATGTTCCAACGTGGATGGATTATTGAAGCTTCCATCAATGTTAATTGGTAAATCTCAAAAACCAAGGGCACTGAAGTATGTTTGGCGAATTCCTTACTCGGTTTCTTATAATGCTTGGATGACAAGATTTTTGTTTAAACATTTGTGGTTATTTGTGGAATATGTGTGTCTCGCGTCACCAGATTTTTTGAATAATTTAATCGGCCTATTAGGGTCCTGATGGTTCTTCATAATTGTTCTGTTTAATTCAATGGCAGAGAATTACAAACCGCAGATGGGAAAAATCTGGACCAAATTTCTATATCCTAACACGTTCAACTTGTCTAACCCAAGGCCAGAATATAATACATAGGGGCAAAGCGAACTACCGAAAAATTCGTATGCAAGAGATGATGGCTCGAACCGGAGAATTCCACGAAAATGTAAAAAAATATCACCATAAAGATGCTATTTTTTGGGTAGCTCACGCATGGGATTGCGTTCCAGGGGATAGCGGGGTAGATAGCGATGATGAAGATGACCTGCCGTTATCTATACTCCAGGATAAATTGCGAATCATTTCTCAGAAAACTCTCGAGCCTAGAACTCAAGAAGAAAAAGACGAATATTTCGAAATTCTAAAGGATTATGATATAGTGGAGGGTTTTCTTAACCCTGATAATGACAACAGCACATACACCGAGAATAATTCGACGTTACACGGAAAAAATCCGTGCCCGGATCCGTGAGGCTGCAATCATAAATTCGTGAACAATCAAAAATACACCGTGAACTGAATCATGTAATCAGGATCATGATTTTTACCCGAAAACGTGAACTAGTTCACGGTCAGTTTTTATTTTCGTGAACGTTTTTGTTTCTGTGTACCAACAATCGATGAAAAAATAAGTTTTTCGATGATCCTACTAACTTCAATAAAGGTTCTAGAGTTTCTCATGTAGCAGAAATAAGCAATGAGGATTGAGTTTGCTTTTGAGGTACGCAGAAGAGAACGGATAGCCGTTAAATACGCAGTTTAGTTTGCTTCCAATACGGCTTAACATTCTTGAAAAGGTTGCTAGTGCATAACAAAACTCACTGATTGACCGTGTACAATTGATTTTCCTTATCCTATCCGAGAAGATGGATTTTGTTCTTTAAAACTAACTTGAAATAAATGATAACAACTACAACATTTTTTTTGTATCCTTAAAATAAACAAAAACCCTGAACTTATCCATCTGTAGTTAGATCTAACCCTTTTCGTTTTGATTTCATGTGTTCAAGATGTTTCCAATGCGGTACCGAAACATGACAAAAAGTGGGTTATTTGATCCTGGGCACTTAATTGGGTTAACATTGATCGTTTTTTCGAATGCTGATATGATTTTATGTGTTTCATGAGATGGTTATGTCAAGTTAGAAACTGGCTACTTTCCCGGTAGTGTCCGTAATATGACTGTAAGGTTAAGCAATGTGGTCTTAGACTGTCGGAATGACAATCAATGAACTCATTGTTGTATGCCCATTTCATTTGGGGTATCACATGGTGGTTAAGGGGTGTTTCTTGCAACCTTCACTCATTTCCCGCCGATATTCTCGGAACCAGTTGATCGATTTCAAAACTGTTCTATTGCGTTCCATGGACCGAAAACCTCATTAGGCGATTGTTGTGTTGAATTCGGTCCAGTTATTGCCGAAAGCTTTAAAAAAACACAAACACACCCATTTTCCTTTCTCGTCCAGCTTATTTGACTGGTATATGGTATGATAGTGTAATCATTTCTTTTTAACTGTAACGGTATTAACTGCCTTAATATGACAAAACATATATTTATTTAGTAAACAAAATTGTTTCATATCATTGAAACAATTTTAAAACGCTATTCAAAAACATTTAACATTTTTTATTGTGATTCGATAGTACGTACGTTTCGATAGTACGTACACTAAACGAGGCGCAGGTGTACGTACTATCGATACCTGTAATCAATAACGGCGCCGGCCACGTCCTTGCAATCAGTTGGGAATAGGGAAGGACCTTTGCTGTTTAGGGACCGTGTTTACCTCTGCATTCCCACAAAGGTCACAGGAAGGAAGTTTTTCTATGTTAGTAGGGTAGGCCTCGATGGATCAGGATTCACCTTGATAATGATGTGATCATATAATTCAAGGGATAACAATTACGTGTTTCGTTCCGCGTTTTTGAGAGCACTTACCGCCTCTCGATTGTCTACTTCTGGCATCTCTCTAGGACTCGGGAAAATCGCTCCGGACGCTCCGGATACCGGGTATCGCCGATGTTCTGCAAACTTCTCGTTGTAAACCAGTTACGTCCCGTAACAGCTCCATTACCGACATGGCATAGATGTCCATATGAACCACGTTCGACTGATCTAATCACCGTTCCATCCGTCCCTTCTATTTCCTATTGACAGGACGTTTTTAGCTTGTTCTGTGCACACAAACTCGTTCGGCAGTGCAAGATTCAAAAGTTTTCAATATTCTTCCAATGTTCCCAGAAACAACACAAATAACTATTTATTTGTAACTGACCGTTTGTATGATTTAGTAAAGAACACAGCTCTGTAATTTTACGGGAGAAAGGTCGATCAATCAAACTGGGCATTCACACCAGCCACGGTATCCCTAGTAGCACACTTGTTGCCATTCGGTTGAGACATCATAAATATGACTTGCTAAGTCATAATCAAGTTACTAGAACTAATAATGACCGTAGTGTGCTACTTGGGATTATTCGCGATCGACACAAAGCACTCAATGTTTTGCGACTTTCCGACGACTGATGCTCTTGTCGTTTTCGTCTCCAACCGAACGGATTCTGAAGCTGGCTCACTATCATCTTCATTTTCTTACTTTAAAAATTTTGAGGAAATCAAGTGAAAAAAAATTGCAGCTACAAAAACACGCCCGCACGCAACAAGAGCTTGCTTTGATCTCTTCAACCTTATACACTACATTTCAAATGATTTAATGATAATTTTATTTCACTTCATCCTTATACACTACACTGTCCACCTCCTCGAATTTCGTTTTCTCGCAGCGTCATGACTACTATACTCCATTCGCGTATAAGAACATCCGTACGCGGACAACTCCAGTTATAGAATCCAGGACCTCCGCTGAACTGGGATATTCCGTGCACGAGTCCTTTGTAGAAGTACCAACCTCTTGAGAGTTCTAGCTCGGGGAAGATTCTCAAGGAGCTCGAAAAGGAACACGACTGGTCTTAACGACTGAAAATTTGAACTTCTATAAGAGGGGACAGATTGAAGTAGAATAATAATTCAGCGCCAACATTAGACTAGGGCGAATCTACTTTTATAAACAATGGCTTTCGTAGTTCTTTTCTCTTGAACAAAAGGTCACAAATACAAATTAAGAACTCTTTAAGAAAGAGGAGCTTTATCTCTATCCGCTGATATATTCAATTAGAAGGAATTGTATTCTACTTCCGATAAATTAGCAAACGAAGTGTTTGTTTACAAAAGTAGTTATGCCCTAATCAAATGTTGGCACTGAATTGTTCCATTGGATCTTCTTACTTTTCTAATGCTTTGATTTTCTGTGGGCAAAGAACAAGAGAGTGATAAGTTTAATTATCCAGTTTGACAACTACGTTCTAAAAAAAATGTCACAACAGAGGCAATTGAAGTACGTTGCGGAGCCTCGCAAGCGGAAGCGCGAAGCTGTTGAGAAACAACAAAAAAAAACAAAATAATTACAAAAAATTGAATTTTAATAGTTGATAGATTCTACAACTTCATTTGATGATGATGATGATGATGATGATGATGAGATACTACCATCTATTGTAGCAAGGTAACTTTCCATAGCAGTGGAATAATCTGAAAAACGATTTGATAAGAATTCTACTTATTGTTGTTTGTGATGTTCAAGCTCCTGTATGAACGGCCAAAAACGTTTGACACTTACGCGAAACCCGCGAATATAGGAAAGAGAAGGAGAAAAGCAAGTTCACACCCACAGCATTAGAGTCGAGCTCTCGATTGACAGAATAAACCCAATAGATGGGGTCGAAGAGCCCGCCCTCGTTCCGCGAAATTTTAACAATAGGGAGGAGGCAGTCCCATGCACCCTATCCAAATCGTTTCTCTTGGATGCCCTGATGGTCCCGCTCTTTTTCCGTTACATATATTGTCGATATGATGATATTCAGTATATTTTGTTGTGGTAATTTGATTGCTTACGTTGTGTTAGAAAATTTGTCTGAAAGTAAAATTGGTTAGGGTTTATACCGTTCTTTATTGCTCTGTGTTGTCTCAATGTTACTGCATTTGAAGAGTTGACTTTAAGATAACCATATGATATTGCTCGTGGTCGTAGGATAGGGAAGAGAACAGAAACGAAAAAGGATTAGTGATTGATAACACCCTATGCGCATGTGAGATTTTCATGGTGATATTCTCACGACGGCCGTTCAGAATAGTTCGACGGATGCATATGAGAGATCATTCCCGTTGAGTTTACAACGTGCTTCATGTGGGAATAACAGGGCAATGATCCCCCGTCGCATCTTCAAGTGATCATTACAAGCTGTCCATTTGGCTCAGGCACTTTTGAACGTAGATGGGGCAACCAATTCACACATGAAATCTGCCGCGACCGATTCGACAGAACACGCCCATACCCCTTTCTGAACCGAAGGGCAGGGTGATAGATTATACAACTTCATTTGTACCCAAATACTCAAACTACCTTGTTCAACAATTATCAACCATATGTGTTTAGGTTCAGTATGTAAAAAGAGTTTATCCACCCCTTCTCACATGGCACATTTGCTTCAAATAATCCACCAAAACATTGAAAAACGATTTTTAATATTTAGCTTATTTCTCAAGGGATAAAAAGAAAGTCAAATAACGATAATTTGATGTAAAAGCACGAACTGTTCGTGTCTGAGATCAAATATATAAGAAAACGATTAAAAATAATGCAAAAAAAGTATATCCACCATAATCCTGAAAATCATTCAATATTTCGTGTGACCTCCCTTGGCTTCAAGGACAGCTTGACATCGTCGTGGCATTGACTGGACAAGCTTAGGCAGTCGTTTCTGGTGCGATTTTGTCCCATTCAGTTACAACAACTTGTCGTAATTGCTGAATGCTTGATGGTTTGTGTTCCTGAATCTTAATTTTCAAAATAGACCAGAGATGTTCTATTGGATTAAGGTCAGGAGACTGTGCTGGCCACTCCAAAACATTGATTTTCTTTTCCTTAAACCATTGGGATACCAGCTTCGATGTGTGCTTTGGATCCCCATCTTGCTGGAACGTGTATCTCCGGCCCAGCTTCAGTTTTTGTGCACTTGCTGAAAGTTTTCGTTTCAGTATGTCCAGATAAACCTCCTTTGTCATTATTCCGTCAATGAATTCGAGTTCTCCAACGCCAGGCGAAGGCATCAAGCCCCAAACCATGGCTCTACCTGCACAGAAAATGATAAAAGCTAGTTGAGTTAGTTGAAAATTAATGATGTTGCAATAACTCACCTCCACCATGTTTGACTGTAGGCTTTAAACACTGGGTTTTCAGACTTTCACCGGTTCTGCGCCATTTTCGTGTGATACCATCAGACCCAAATAGCATTATTTTAGTCTCGTCTGACCAAATGATCTTTCTCCAATCATCGACTGTCCATGTAATATGATCTCGAGCCCACTTCAATCGTTTTTTAATGTTTTTCACTGACAACCATGGTTTCTTAATTGCCACTCTACCCTTCAGACCTTGTAGATGCAATCGATTTTGGATTGTTTTAGGTGTCACATGGACAGAAAATTCACTCTCAACTTGCTTTGCAATTTATGGAGCTGACAAACCTCGATCTTGTTCCGCCTTTCTGACGATAACCCTGTCAATCCGGGAGCTTGTCTTCGCTTTTCTGGTGTGAAAGAACCACTCTTTTTGTACTTCTGAACAATTTTGGCAACCGTATCTTTACGTATCTGAACGATATTAGCAATTTGACGGTAGCTTTTACCGCACTTGTGATGCTCTATGATAAGTTTTCGGGTACTCAGCGAAATTTGTGCGTTTTTAGGCACTTCGAAACACGAGAACTCAAATTTGAATCACGAAAGCTTCTACACTACGAAAGGATAACTGTATGCAATGTTTACATACGAAAAAGTTACAGAAACCGCTCACTACACGGCAAAATGATACCAAGCATGTTTGGGTGGATATACTGTTTTTGCATGTTTTACTTCCCTTTTCTGTTGAAGCAGGGGTGGATATACTTATTTTACATACTGTATGTGTTTATTAATTGAATAAAACCATTTTTACTCCCCAATGTGGTCCTACGAAAATCTCGCGGTTATATCCCTGATATAACCCATCTCTATTTTTTTACACGGATTTTGGAATTAACACGGTACGTATCCCCCGTGTAAAAAAAAAACCATAGTGTATATAGCGGTTTCGGTACCAATGTCGAATTGCTACTACATAATACAGTGTCTGCTGTAACTTAATCATTTCTTCAAACTACTGCAAACGATTTTAAGCAATACATTTTTGACATGTTAAAAATAAAAAACATGAAATCTTATGCCCTCTTGAATCCAACCGGTATTGAGAACAATGTTTTGCTGAGTTTTAATGTTGGAAAGTGTTCGGAATTAATAATAAAACCGTCCTTTAAATCTGCCTTGTATATAACAGATCAAAGCTGTAATTTTATTTGAAGCATAAGTTAAGCATTACTTTAGTTTTTATTAGATTTCAACTTACATTCAGTTTTCACTCATTGTTTTCCTGCAGATGACTTCTTTATCCTGAACTATGTACTGTAGTTTAAGGTTAACAGTAATTTTATCCTAGTTTAAGTAGCTTTAAGAAATTATCCGAATGCATATTATAGCTAATTAGTAGTTACCTGTTTTTCAACAAGCAATAGTTAGGCAATTACACTGTACTTTTGATTAAATTAAGTTTAATCAATCATCGAACGCTATCTCAATTCTAACCACGTTTCTTAGTTTCACTCACAATTCAATTCTCCTATTAAACTTCACTACGTTTCCAGATGAGAATGCAGATTTCTTTTCAATAGATGACGTTATTCTATCCCATCAACATGATGGCAGTGGTGCCAGATGTGTTGTTCCCAACAGCAAGAATAATCAATACAACCTGAGTGAGCCAGCCTTTAGAAATTCGCCAAACAAACCGCCATAAAAGCTGAAAAATAAAAAAAATCATTTCATCCCACATATATATTTGCAACGTTGCATTTTACATTTTTCAAAACTTTAGCTACTTTTTCAACGTTGTGCTGTACGAAAGCTGAAAAGCAGTTGCAAATGTAGTTACCTGCGAGAGCGTAAACAATTGTATGGAGAAGGGTTTACTCATCTCTTTCACTGTCGATGTTCGGTTTGTCAGTCACTCTGGATTAAAGTAGTCATATAAGTCTCACATTACACCAATAAGCATCAATGCACTTTTAACTGTTAGAGGTAAAACTTCTCAAGGAAAGCTTTCTTAAATTTTGACTCTTGCTCAACTTACCCTTGTTTGAAAGGAATTCTAGAAACTTTCAATGTCAGAAAAACTCCTCACAGGACTTTTCCTTCTTTCTGTTTACAATGTTCAACGAGCTAGCTGAAATTCACGGGAACTCGAAACAAAGTACGTGTCTTTTGGTTGCTTAGTAGAACATCTACCTTTACATTCAGGAAACACGAGGTAGAATAAACATGCAAAATCATCACATTGAGAAAAAAAATCAATAACGTCTTTCAACCGAGGCCAATCACAAGTTGCATGAAACTAAACGCTTCTTTACGTATCACAATTAAATACTTGCTATAATACTACTGAGGTTTTCGTTTCCGCATTGATTACACAAGTTGAGCAGCATGATTGCAATCCAGGGAAAAGTTGGTACCTAGTTGATGAAATTCCTTCTGCAACAGAGAAGAATTTATGAAGCTGAAAATTCCGGAGGTAAGCGGAGTGGAATCGAAAATAAGTTTACTTCTCTTGGAGGAGAAATTGGAGAATGCGGTTTTCGCCAATTTATAACTTGCTCTGAAAAGTTCGTTTGGTTGTTGGTAAACAAAAGTGGGATATACTCTAATCGACCATTTCGCCATCTTTAAATTGTGATGCACCAGCGCGGTTGGCGTAAAACCTGATGATATTTCTTTTTTACAAAAATTAACTTGAGTTCATTTTACAAAAATAAAATGCAAAACATCCGAAATTTTTCATTTGTTTTCGTTCAGATCGAGCTTATGTTTATATTATATAGACTGTTCAGATTATTATTAATTCACTAATGATTAACCGTCAATTCGAAATGCAGTATTCAACCAACTGTTGGATGCGTCCTGTTGTTTACATCGAAATTAAACCTATGTTGTCATTTTTTTTTTCAATTTACGGAAATGGTCTTTCTCCCGAGCAAAGAAAGTGGATTGTGCAGAAACGATGCACCGTCAGCGGTCTTTCGATCAGAAAACTGGCTAAGGAAGAAGGTGTAGGCGTCGGAGCAGTTACATCTGCATTGCGAAAGTATCATCAACAGTGCTCTTTCGTAGATTTCCCGAGACTGGTCAGAAAACCCGGTCCCACTGACCTTACAATCGGCAGAACGATAAGGGACTACAGCAAGCGTCATCCTTCAGCAACAGTCCGAGATATGGCGTGCCAAGTAGAGAATGGGCCTGCAGACTAGTTGGAAGCAGAAGCAGCTAAAACGAAGCATCAAACAGCCTGAATCTGTGAAACCGATGGTTCAAAAGCTGTACGACAAACTGCTGACTAAAAAATCAGGATGTTTTATCATGGACGATGAGACTTACATGAAACTCGACTATAAAACTCTGCCGGGACCACAGCGAAGGGAAAGGACCTTGCTGGATCAGCGAAAGCCATTTACACCGAAAAATTCCCATGTGCGCATAAATAACAGAGTGCATACAATATATCGCTAGAAAAACTATCACAAAGCTATCAGTGGCACATGAGCGCTTACCAAACGTCACCTTTTGCCTGTTGAGGTGGTGGATTCGTCCTTGCCTTGACTTACCCCCTGCAGTGGGATGTTAGGCAAGGGCGACGTCCTTGGTTCGACTACTACTTCATCCATGCCCCTTCGCTCAATTTTCCATACATCTATTCTATTTCCAACCTACCGTACACTGACGGAACTTTCAACACTTTCTCTTCATATCTTTCATTCTAGCAAAAACATTACTCTCCACTCTTGGTGCCTCATGGTGATGAGCGAACATCTCCTTCTACATCAAGAAGGTTATGCTGTGGCAGGCCATATGTGGATGTGAAAAAATAGCTCGTCCATTCATCAAATCTACGTAAAGGAGTATCTGCAAAAACGGTTTCTACCCTTGATCAAACAGCATAACAAGCCTACTATCTTTTGGCATGATCTTATTTCCTGCTATTACTCTAAATTTGCACTTATTTGTTACAAAAAGAACAATGTCGTATTTGTACCAAAGAAGATGAATCCACCAAATTGCCCAGAAATTCACCCTTTCGAAACTTTCTGGGCTTTGACGAAGGCGAAGCTGAAAACAAAATACATGAAACCAGCGATTTTGATAGTGTTGAAAAATTCAAGAGCGATTGGCTAAAAGTGGTGAAAATGGAAGGAAAAAGCACTGAGCAGACCCAAGTAACATTGCCAAAACCATGCAGCTTTATTAAGTTTTATTAAAGTTTTATGAAAGCCACTAGAAATCAATTCGGTTTTATTCTGGCAGCAAGAGATGCCAATAGGTTTCAAATTTTAGTCAGGTTTATAAGAACCTACACAGCTTCTTTACAACGATATTAAAACCTTGACTTCTCAAATTCCTTTTACTCCTATCAAAGGTTTTATTTTGACTTTATAAACTCATAAAATGCTGTTTTGAACTGCCGTTTTAGGACACATTCGTATTATCTTATTATGGTCAGTTGAAAAAGCATTTTAAAACCATTTTGCCTCCAATAAAAGCATTAAACGGCTAATTGGCATTGAGGAAAGCTACCAAGCGACCACATAGTTTTATAGTAGATAAATTGGCTTTTTGGCAAAACTGTGATTTCTTGCAATCGCCATATTGGAATATATGAAATTATTGAAATCTGGAAAAATAAATACACCAAATTTTAAATGTAATACAATTGAACTGTAGATCTGAGACAAACTTCGGTATTCGCTCAGATAAAGGGTGTCCACGATGAAATTGCCACACACAAAATTGATTCGCAAAATTCGAGTTTTCATCCGATTGCCATCAAATTTTCAGGGATTGAGAAATAACTATTAAACTTCATTTTACCATTTTACTCGCATTTTATTTACAGTCCATACGCAAATGCCCGCACCTTGGCCTTAACGCCGGCCATAAGATTCTGCACAACCTGTGAATCAACCGTTTTTGCATGTAAACCCATACTTTCTTCAGTTCCTCGACTGTCTTCACTACCTTAGGTCGTTTAAGAAGGTGCTGCTTCATAATCGCCCAGTACTTCTCGATGGGGGAGCTCCGGAGTGTTGGGAGGGTTGAACATTTTCGGCACGAAATTGACCTTATTGTCCGCATACCACTTCAGCACGTCCTTGGGTAGTGGCATAAGGCCAAATCCGGCCAGAAGATTGTTGGGACGTTGTGGGCCTTCAGGAGGAAGCAGCCGCTTCTGGAGGCACTCTTTTATGTACACCTGTCCGTTCATCGTGTCCTGGGTCACGAAAGGTGCACTCCGCTTCCCGCACGTGCAGATGGCTTGCCAAACCAGGAATTTCTTCGCAAATTTGGACATCTTCTGAGTGCGGACATGCTCCGGAACGCTGAACTTATCCTTGGCCGTGAAAAACAGGTTGCCGGGGATCTGTTTGAAGTCGGCCTTCACATATGTTTCGTCGTCCATGATGCAGCATTCAGCTTTCGTCAGCATGTTGGTACAACTTCCTGGCACGGGTTTTGGCGGACTTGTTCTGCTTCTCGTCGTGATTAGGGGCCTTTCGTACCTTGAACGTTCGATGCCCAGCCTTAGTTTTGGCCTTCTGGACAAAACTTCGGCTTAGGTGTAGCTTCTTAGCCACATCCCGAACGGAGGCGTTCGGATTTCAGTTGAAGGCCCAACTACGCGGTTGTGATTTTTGGTGTTGTACGGAATACTTTTCCTTCACTTCTGGGCTTCCGATCGGTGGTCAGCCGTTCCTCGAACCGCCTAATCACTCGCGACACCGTGGAATTCGCGATTCCCAACGTTTTAGCGATGGAACAATGCGAGAGATCCTTGTTCTCGTGATGAATGCGCAAGATTTTTTCACGCACGAGCTGTTCTTTCGACTCCATTTCCGCGAGTTTTGATCACAGGACTTTAAAATTTGCAGGATGTAAATAATGCACTATGAACTAAATCCACCCAAATTTTCATTAAATTCTACCCAACGGTTAAAAAGTTAGAGCAATTTCATAGTGTGGCAATTTCATCGTGGACACCCTTTAACCTTATTGAATTCCATCAATTTTCAGGAGTTTAATGATTAATGTACCGAATATTTTTTTTTCAATTTTGTTTTTGTTGTTGCAAACTCGCATAATGTCCGAGGCGCATTAATTTTCAGCTCTTATCGTGCCAATATTCACCATAAAATAAATGCGCATATGATTTGGAGCATCATACGCTATGAAAAACTCATTTGGTTTGGATATTTGGCTATCAAACATAATTTCCCGCAACACTTGAGCTTTTTTGTCAGCCATTATATACTGTTGAATGAATCAGAAGAGCAGAGAATCGAACAAAGCAGAACAACAAAAACCAACCACGATTCCGCCGTGAAGTTTGACAGCTGTGGCCATTCGGCCCTATGCTGGTTTTGATGGCGGCCAATAGGTTTTATGATGGTCCTCAAGTGGTCATAACCTCTTTCACTAGAACATTTTCAAAATCTTTATGGTCTTGGAAAGGTTTCATGAATTTGTTTTCACAACCGTCTATAGAGTGGGCAACTTTGTACACATTTCGGCTTTAAAGATGCATAGAGGAAGTGTTGGTGGACAAAACAGTTTTGAATGTAGTTTCATCAACAAAGCCGGGAGGAGTGCTACACGGCTGGAATAGAACTGAAATTGTTACTTGGGGAAGCTTATGAGTAGTGTTAATCGAAAAATTAGAGAACTTGTCTGCCCTTCGAAAAATCAAAAAACGAAGATGGAAAGAAGACATTGTTATTTACTATATTTGAGAATAAAATAATCAAAAATCACAGTAGAGTATTTTATATATGAGAAAAAAAGTGTATTTATATTTTTCGGAACAGTCTGCACTTTGTCCACGCATGGAGGTTTTGAACTTATGAACGGAAAAAATAAGAGAAAAAAAAGTTTTCTCTGATAATTTTCATTGAAATGTATAGGTTTTCCCTAATATAACTTATTCGCTTATTCAGAGCATCGCAAAATAATTTAGTTTTCCAGACTTACTTGACGAAGTTGTCCAACAAAAATTCGCACAGTGGTGGAAAAATGCAGTTAAAACCTAGAGATGTAATGTTTTAATCAAATAGAATTTAGATATAAAACTTTTTAATAATTTATAAGACTAAACTTATGTAACTTTCATGCTCAACAAACTACACATGTACATCCAGTCACGTAATTCCATACTCAACCTTCCTCGGGTATTGAAAAAAATAACACATAAGCCATTAGTATCATGGCCATGAAAGAAATTTTAAAATCAAATTTTCTGCTATTTCAGTATGGCAATGGCTCAAGTAAGACAATCCAAAAATACTACAATGGTGTAAATCACTATGACAGTGTGTACAGAAAAGAGGAAAATGAAGAGGAGAATGAGACCACAGATGTTGAACAGAAGGATAAGTAAAAAAGGAAATGAAATGAAGAAGGAGGATTATCTCGAAAAACGAAAATTGAAAATGAAGAAATTGAGAAAACTAAAGTTATCAACGATATATTATGGATGACGGTAAAAGAAGGACGGGTAAAGGTGAGAAGAATCGTTGAGAGAATAGAAAGCCTGATTTGGTCTGTCTGCTATCAAGTGAGCAGTGAACTACCGAAAGCATTAGAAGCAGATATAAGAAGAGTCACAGGGGTACAAACGGAAAGCATACATCCAGTAGATTTAATTTGGAAAGTAATAGCCAATATTACAGGAATGAATATAAACATATATCAGAAACATTCTGAGGTAAAAATATTCGAAACGGAAACTAATCGAGCAGGAATCGAAGAGATTGCATTAGTAGAGACAAAGATCAATGACAACATACAAATAGATAGTGTTGAGAAGGTGTATCTCAAAGAAAAAGAAGCGAACTACAACCAAAAAGTAAACACGAAAGAAAATAGGACGAGTGAAGAACGCGAACGAATGAAAACAGGATCAGGATCAATTAAAATTGCAAGTTTGAATGTTAGAGGATGCTGTCAAAAAAGTAAGCGGGAGGAAATAGATGAATAACACCAATCAGGAGTGGGGATAGCAGTAATACAGGAGGCAAACGTACTAGGAGCAAAAGTCAACACAAAAAACTATGAATGGTGGATGTCGGATAGAAAAAGTACAAATAATATGAGAGGATTGGCAATTTTGAACAGGAAAAAAGGAAAAATTAGGATTAGAGCAGTTAGAAATAATAACAAAAATGTTATGTCAGCAATAATCCAGTGTGATGGAGGAGAAGAAAGTTGGATCATAGTGAATGTTCACGCACCAAATACAAATGCAAATTCATTCTTTGCAAATATAGGAGCATATGTGAACAGCCATCCAAAAAAAAGATAAAATGATATTATTAGGAGATTTCAATTCACAGCTAGGAATAGAGGACTCTGATGAAGATGATATGAATAGATTGGGAAAGTATATAGGGCACACTAAAACGAACGAAAATGGTGAATTTATGAAAATATTTTTGAAAATGCATCACATCAATGTAATATCTATGCGGTTCGATGAATCTGTATGAAGTACATTGACAAATGGTAGAAAAGAATCTCAAATAGATCATGTTTTAGTTGCAGAGAATACAACAATCAAGACCAAGTTCATAAGAGCAAACTGGACAGTGATTCAAACAGATCACAAAATTATCATTGCAGTCATAGAAAGCCAACATTGGAAGGCAGAAGTAAAACAGAAAAAAGCAAATAATAAAACTCACGAAGAATTGAAGAAATATGAACAGATAGATGTTGAAAATATTGAAATAACAGAAGCCTATGAGAAATTTACTGAAAAAATTACTATCAGTGCTAGGAAAGCGTTAAAACATGTTAGGAATCCTTTGACGCCAAAGAGGAAAAAAGCAATCGAATCGCTCTTTAAAGCGAGAAAGAGAATGAAGATTGCAAAGACTAGAGGTATAGATTCAACATGGTTCAGAGAAAATATAAACATTTAAAGACAAGATTATTATATGGCAATTAGAGAGCATAATGAAAAGGAAGTGTATAGGTTTTACAACGAATTGCAAGATGACGAAGTAGGAGAAAGAGTAAAGAGGTCGTATAAATATTTAAAACAGTTTATTAGCAGAAAAGGACCGAATAAACCATCAACAATGGATGAATGGTTAGAAGAACTAGAGTTAGGGATTGGTGAATCAGTAACAATCAGTAATGATAACGAAGAACTGACAGCAGAACCGAGTAGAGAAGAAATTAGAAATTTAATTAGTGAACTAGTAAACTGTAAAGCTGTAGCATTGGACAAAATTAAAAACGAGTATATCAAATATAGTGATGAAGGTAGCATAGAAGAACTATACCAACTGATAAAAAAGGTATGGATAGCCAACAAAATGCCAGATCAATGGAAACAGTCAGTGCAAATACCGATACCAAAGAAGAAAGGAGCAAAATATACATCAGACTTCAGGAGAATCTCACTAAGTAATATAGGATACAAAATATACACAAGATGGTTAGTGCAAAGACTTGGAGAATATGCAAGTGAACCAGGATTTCACCAAACAGCATTTACGCAAAACAGATCAACGGTCGACCAAATATTTTTCGCAAGAAGGTGCATGGAAGAGGACTGGAATAGTTGAAACACAATTGTTCTAATGTCGGTGGACATCAAAACAGCATTTGATTTCGTGGATATATCTTCGGTAAGTAGTATTTCGTTACAAAAATCCAATTTTGGCAAGGAAATTACTCTAACAGAAGAAACTTAATAACACAGGTTGAACAAATATTAAATGAACTCAACGTACCAAGGCATTTGACAAATAGAGTCCTTCAAGCGTTGTCTGCAGAACGCACAAGTGTGCTATGGGAAGGAGTAAGAACAGAAGAACGGACAAAAGCAAAAGGGATCAAACAAGGATGCCCATTATCTCCGTACGTCTTCACATTAATAATCCAGAAACTGCTTTGGGAAATGAAGAAGCACTATCCGGACATTAATTTATTAGAAATAAGTAATGGAAAACTGCCGGTCATTCTGGCATTTGCCGATGACTTACTAATAATAGCAGAGAAAATAGAAGAAATAGAAAAAATTATAAAGTTATTGAAGAATGAATTGATAAAAGTAGGACTAGAAATTAACGTTAATAAAAGCCAGGTTTTAGTCAGAGAGCCAGAGAACGATAGAAACATTCCAAAAACAGTGAAAATAGATGGAGAAGAATATAATAAAGGGTGTATTCGATAAAAATGGCACACACATATATACTCATCAAAATTAAACTGATTATCGGATTTTCTTGAAATTTCCAGGGAATGAAGAACTACTAATGAGTTTTGATTTACAACATTTGTTTTATTCAATTTCGTCTCCCATCCCGAATGCCCGCACCTTCCTTTTCACTCCACCCATCAAATTTTGTACAACCGATTTTCCCAGTGTTTTTGTTGTTTTTACCCAAATTTTCTTCAATTCTAGCTCTGTTTTTATAGTTTTGGGATGTTTGCGAAGTTCCGTTTTCATAATTGCCCAGAATTTTTCAATTGGACGAAGTTCCGGTGAATTTGGTGGGTTCATATCCTTTGGCACAAAATTGACTCCGTTGGCTCGGTACTACTCCAATACGTTTCGAGCGTAGTGGCAGGATGCTAGATCAGGCCAAAACAGAAACTTCTTTGCAAATTTCGATAGTTTCTTCTTTCGAACATCCTCCGGAACATCGAACTTCGACTTGGCAACGAAATATTCTTGCCCAGGAAGTTGACGGAAGTCGGCCTTGACGTATGTTTCGTCATCCATCACGATGCAACCGGATTTGGTGAGCAGCTTCGTGTAAAGTTTCCGGGCGCGGGTTTTCGCAGTGATGTTTTGTTTTTCATTCCGGTTTGGGGCTTTTTGCACTTTGTAAACATGTAACCCAGCACGCTTCATGGTTTTCTGCACAAAACCGACTGACACCTTAGACTTTTTAGCGACATCTCGAATTGACATGTTTGGACGGTTCTTGAATTGTTGTACGACTTTCCTGGCCATTTTACTGTCCATTGGACCACTTTTACGACCACTTCCTTCCTTTGGACACTCAGACGCTCCTTGAAGGTTCTTATTACACGAGACACAGTTGTATTTGCAATTCCAAGCCTTTTAGCAATCCACCGGTGGGACGCCCCTGGATTTTGATTGTGAGTGCACAAAATTTTCTCACGGACAATTTCTTGTTTCGACGACATGACTGGAACTACTGAATGTATAACTATGAAACTTGGCAGATGTAAATAATACACTATGGATAAAATCTACTCAAATTTCTAGGTTTTTTACTCATACGATTCAAAAGTTACAGAAGATTTTCTGTGTGCCATTTTTATCGAATACACCCTTTATAGTGGAATATCTAGGAACATGTTTAACAGATACGTTAGATAGACCACAAACTACAAGAAAAAGGTGCTTGCAAGCTGTAATTAGTAGCAAGGTGATTATTGAGTTTCTTAAAAGATATAAACCAACATGGAAATTAGCAAAACTAATTTATAAGACAGTCATTTCACCATCAATAACTTACGGACTAAAATCTGCAGCTCTTATAAAACGAAATAGAAAATCTATCAGTAAATATGAAATGCAATTATTAAAGGAAATGTTAAGATGTTGTAGGGATAAACCCAGAGGAAGAATCAAATTATCAAGGCTACTAGACGGAAAAACAACTGTTAAAAAGATTAGAGTAATGAGAATTAGCTATTGGGGTCATATTCAAAGAAGGCAAATTGGACATCCACTAAGAGTCGCTCAAGAAATGAAGTGGGACAAAAAAAAGATAGGTAGACCATCAAAGACCTGGAATGATTGTATCGATGAAGATAAAAATAAGATATCAGGACTAATAGAAGAAAATTGGATAGAGTTGGAAAAAGACAAAAAAAAAAAGCTAAAAGAAAAAGGCAGAAGAAATTTATAAATATGAAGGAAATGAAGAGGAATCGGAATCAGGAATAGAAGACTAGTTCAGCAGTACTATATAGTACCCAAACAAAGTAGTCAAGTGGGTTGATATCCGGCGAAGATGCAGGCCATTCTTCGCTTGTGGTGAAATTTTCCGCGCACCACGCTTGTGTCTTCTTTGCCTTGTGAGCTGGAGCTGAGTCCTGTCGGAAACAACATGGTGCATTCCCATACAGCTTTGAAGCTTGAGGAAGCAGATGGTTCTTCGGAACCTGCTCGATGTATTATACTGTGTTGATTTTTCGTTAGGTTCAATGACAAGAAGAGGAGGTTTTCCTTTTCGTGAAACGGTGCCCCATACCATGATTTTTGATACATTCTGATAGCGATTTGCAGCTAGTTTATCTCTTGGAATATCGGCAAGATTTTTTGTTGATTATAACTGTCCTAAAGGAGGAAGAGCTTTTCATCTGAAAATAAAATCTCGCAGTCACCGTGCCGAACCAAAAGATTTCTGCTTCTTTGGCTTGCTTTTGACGCTCCGTCAACCCGTGAACCCATTGTTTATTGTAAAAGGTGTCCACGATGAAATTGCCACACTATGAAATTGCTCTAACTTTTAACCGTTGGGTAGAATTTAATGAAAATTTGGGTGGATTTAGTTCATTATTTACATTCTGCAAATTTTAAAGTCCTGTGATCAAAACTCGCGGAAATGGAGTTGAAAGAACAGCTCGTGCGTGATAAAATCTTGCGCATTCATCACGAGAACAAGGATCTCTCGCATCGTTCCATCGCTAAAACGTTGGGAATCGCGAATTCCACGGTGTCGCGAGTGATTAGGCGGTTCGAGAAACAGTTGACCACCGATCGGAAGCCCAGAAGTGAAAGAAAAAGTATTCCGTACAACACCAAAAATCACAACCGCGTAGTTGGGGCCTTCAACCGAAATCCGAACGCCTCCGTTCGGGATGTGGCTTAGAAGCTGCACCTAAGCCGAAGTTTTGTCCAGAAGGCCAAAACTAAGGCTGGGCTTCGAACGTTCAAGGTACAAAAGGCCCCTAATTGCGACGAGAAGCAGAACAAGTCCGCCAAAACCCGTGCCAGGAAGTTGTACCTCAACATGCTGACGAAAGTTGAATGCTGCATCATGGACGACGAAACATATGTGAAGGCCGACTTCAAACAGATCCCCGGCAACCTGTTTTTCACGGCCAAGGATAAGTTCAGCGTTCCGGAGCATGTCCGCACTCAGAAGATGTACAAATTTGCGAAGAAATTCCTGGTTTGGCAAGCCATCTGCACGTGCTGGAAGCGGAGTGCACCATTCGTGACCCAGGACACGATGAACGGACAGGTGTACATAGAAGAGTGCCTCCAGAAGCGGCTGCTACCTCTCCTGAAGGCCCACAACGTTCCAACAATCTTCTGGCCGGATTTGGCCTCATGCCACTACTCCAAGGACGTGCTGAAGTGGTATGCGGACAATAAGGTCAATTTCGTGCCGAAAATGTTCAACCCTCCCAACACTCCGGAGCTCCACCCCATCGAGAAGTACTGGGCGATTATGAAGCAGCACCTTCTTAAACGACCTAAGGTAGTGAAGACAGTCGAGGAACTGAAGAAAGTATGGGTTTACATGCAAAAAACGGTTGATTCACAGGTTGTGCAGAATCTTATGGCCGGGGTTAAGGCCAAGGTGCGGGCATTTGCGTATGGACTGTATATAAAATACGAGTAAAATGGTAAAATGAAGTTTAATAGTTATTTCTCAATCCCTGAAAATTTGATGGCAATCGGATGAAAACTCGAATTTTGCGAATCAATTTTGTGCGTGGCAATTTCATCGTGGACACCCTTTATGGCTTCCATTCCAGATCATGTTCGTGTGGAACTGGTAGCACTGCCTGTCCCTACCTGTTATTCACTCATCCTTACACCCAGCAGTACGCGCTTTGGCGTGCACACCTTTTTTGTGAGTACCTTGGCAACAGATCCTTTTTTGACAGCAACAGCGATTGCATCATTCCAAAACGTGCTCTCTTATAAGTAACAAGTATATGAATAAAACCACCGTTTAATCGTTTTTCTTCGCGAGTTTTTCATAGTTGTATCCGTGTCCGAATCTTCCACTGGTGCTTCCACTTGTCCGGTGACGAAAGTAGACGTGAAATTCTCCGTTCCCAAGTTGAGCGGAACGAACTGGTCGACGTTGAAGATAAAAGTGAAAATGTTGCTGACCCGCGACGAGTTGTGGCATATTTAGTGGAAGACGAAATTCCGGCAGAGAAAACGGTAGTGTTGCTACGCCAAGACCGGAAGGCAATGTCAACCCTAGTGCTACTGTTAGAGGACAGTCAGCTGTCTCTAGTGAAGGACTGTGAACATGCGCGGCAAGTGTTTGACATTCTGAAGAGTTATCCCGAAAAGACAACGCGGTCGGTACGTGTTTCGTTGCTCAAAAAGCTCTGTGCCACGAATCTCGCGGAACGTGGTGACCTTGAAAAACATTTGCAAGAGATGGACGAGCTCCGGAGCCTTCCTCCATCGTTCGATGGCATTGTTACTGCTCTCGATTCTCGGTCGGACGATGACCTACGATTTTGATGCGGTCAAATCCAGGCTTTCGGATGAATTTAATCGTCGTCAGGAGCGTGAAGGTCCCTCCGGAAAGGGAGGAAAGGCAATGTGGTCTGCAGAAAATCGTCGTAAACGT
The DNA here is from genome assembly GCA_034211315.2 of Aedes japonicus. Classification (NCBI taxonomy): domain Eukaryota; kingdom Metazoa; phylum Arthropoda; class Insecta; order Diptera; family Culicidae; genus Aedes; species Aedes japonicus. Next base: position 42,722 of record JASCZW010006562.1, read on the forward strand.
GCCACTTCTGCAAAAAGCCTGGCCATATTAAACGGAACTGCCGGAAGTTTCTGGCGGGAAAAGGAGTGGAGAATTCGAGGCCCAAGGCTAGTGGTTGTGGTGGTGGTGGTGGTGGTGCAAAAGCGAAGGCTGCCAACGTTGAACAGAAGTTAGTTGCGTTCAAGGCTAGCGATGGAAAATCGTCGATGTGGCTCATCGATAGTGGAGCGAGTGCCCACATGACATCGGATCGCTCTTTCTTTACGTCGCTCCGTGAGTTTGCTGGTGGTTGGATCACGCTGGCAGATGGAAAGAAGACCCAAATATTGGGCGAAGGTAGTGGTCGTATATATGGAATCGACGACGAAGAAAGTGTTGTGAACATTGACATGATGGAAGTAAAATATGTGCCAGGACTTGCTTCGAACTTAATCTCGGTGACAAAATTGGCACAGAAGAACCTGAGTGTAGTGTTTAGTAGTGATGGTTGTCGAATTGCGGATTCAAGCGGAGCTGTTGTCGCGACGGGATGTCGCTCCGGTGGCGTGTACTATCTGAGAGTAGCAGAGTCTACTGCGAAAGCGTCGGGAGATCATCTCGATAACTACCAACACCAGTGGCATAGGCGCCTTGGCCATCGTGATTGGGCAGCGGTACAACGGATCAATAAGGAGCATTTGGCAACCGGAGTGAAAGTCGTTGACTGCGGCTTGAAGCTGGTGTGTGAATGCTGCATGGAAGGCAAGTCAGCTCGTTTGCCATTCCCACCGGTTGAGGAACGGAAGTCCAAGGACATCCTGGACATTGTCCACACAGACCTCTGTGGGCCAATGAGGAACACGACGCCAAACGGGCACAGGTATGTGATGAATATTATAGACGACTTCAGCAGATTTACCGTTACCTACTTATTAAAATCTAAGACGGAAGCCATTGAGTGCATTAAAGAGTACGTACGGTGGGCCGAGACCCAATTCAACCGGAAGCCAAAAATAATCCGCTCGGATGGGGGTGGGGAATTTAATAACAACGATCTACACCGGTTCTACAAACATGAAGGAATCAAGCTCCAGTTCACTACGCCGTAAGGCTTGCTTCATTTAGAATTGGAACAAACTTTTGCTCATATTGTGGCGCTCCTGGTGGACGGATTTGGAAGTTCTTGGCGCCCACGTGTCGGGAATTTTGTCAGCTTCGCGTATGTATTTTTGACATTCCGCAAATCGACTGTATTTTGTAAAAAATCAACAAGCCGAAAGAAGGGAAAAAATTGTGCACAGTTATTTGGAAAATCCATTGTGGGCTGCTTCTAGGCTAGCTAAACAGCTGAAATTGCCCAGAAATACCATATGGCGCGTTATCAAATGGTATAAGGAAACATTGACGACGATTCGGAAGCCTCAAGCCAATCGTCGGAGTAGAACTGTCGACCGGAAACTGCGTGGTAAGATTTTGAAGACGATTAAGAGGAATCCCAATCTGTCGGACCGTGATTTGGCCAGAAAATTCGGTGCTGCCCATAGTACCGTGAGGAGAACTCGACTCCGGGAAGGAATCAAGTCGTATCGAGCTAGCAAACAGCCAAATCGGACCATAAAACAGAATAGTGTGGCCAAAATCCGTGCTCGGAAGCTATACGACCAGGTGCTGACCAAGTTCGACGGGTGTCTTCTGATGGACGATGAAACCTATGTCAAGGCTGACTTCGGGCAAATCCCAGGTCAAAAATTTTACTTGGCAACGGCTCGGGGGGATGTTCCAGCCAAATTTAAATTTGTTTTTGCCGACAAATTTGCACGAAAATTCATGATTTGGCAGGGCATTTGCAGCTGTGGCAAAAAAACGAAAGTTTTCATTACAAATAAGACAATGACGTCAGAACTATACCAAAAAGAGTGTCTCCAAAGACGAATTTTGCCGTTCATTCGATCCCACGACCATCCCGTAATGTTTTGGCAAGATTTGGCAAGCTGTCATTACAGCAAAGTCGTTCAAGAATGGTATGCAGAGAAAGGGGTCCAGGTTGTTCCGAAAAACCTTAACCCACCCAACTGCCCCCAGTTCCGCCCTATTGAGAAATACTGGGCAATCATGAAGAGGAGACTCAAGGCAAAGGGAAGTGTTGTCAAAGACATCAATCAGATGAAGACCTGGTGGAATAAGATAGCTAAAACGATGGACGAAGAAGCTGTGCGCCGCCTAATGAGCCGTGTTACAGGAAAAATTCGAGAATTCCTTCGAAACCGTGACGAATAATTTTATCCGTATTTTTTCTTGAAGGTATGAAGAAAACGCTACATTTGTAAAAAAAAGATCTTGAATTCAATAATAAATAACTGAAATACAGGCAATTGTTTTTGTTCCAATTCTATCTGAAGCAAGCTTTACTCACCCCAACAGGACGGCGTGGCTGAACGGAAGAATAGAGCGCTTTCGGAGATGGCTACATGCATGCTCATAGATGCGTGCATGGAAAAATGATTCTGGGGCGAGGCCATCCTTACGGCTACGTATCTCCAGAACAGATTGCCGTCTCGGTCGCTTTCGAAGACACCTTTCGAGTTATGGTGGGGTACGAAGCCCGATCTGAGCCACATTCGAATTTTCGGAAGTGAGGCGTTCGTGCATGTGCCAAACGTGAAAAGAGCAAAGCTTGACAGCAAGGCGCGTAAGCTGAAGCTCGTCGGATATTGTATGGATCAAAAAGGTTATCGCTTCCTGGTGGTGCCTGGAACGGACAACGTCATCGTGAGTCGTGATGCTCGTTTCATCGAGCTTGGTAACGGCTCTACATCCGTAGAAGTTATTCAGTCGAATGAAGAAGATACCATGTCGATTCCGTTCGAAAATGAGGATCCTGCGAAGAAAGATGACGGAAAGGAAGAAGAAGTAGCTGGCGGAGAATCAGAAGCTGAAGAGTTCTACGAGTCAGGGAATTTCGAGGACGAGATAGAAGTCCGGCGATCTCAACGGCAGAACCAAGGTATCAGACCGCGCTACTTGGAAGATTTCTAGTTGGGAACTCCGGGAATAGCAGTGTGCGCTATGAACGAGCCTGTCAACTTCAAGCAAGCGATCGAGATACCGGAATGGCGTAGTGCGACGGACGACGAGTTGGAATTCCATCGGCATAATGGAACATGGGAGCTTGTTCCGCTACCCCCTGGAAGAAAAACGGTCGGTTCTAGGTGGGTATATAAGATCAAACGCAATGAACGGAACGAAATCGTCAAGTATAAGGCCCGCATTGTCGCACAAGGCCATACTCAGCGCTACGGAGAGGACTTCGAGGAAGTTTTCGCACCTGTGGCTCGCCAAGCTACACTGCAAACATTCCTCGCTGAAGCCTCGAAGCGGAAGTTGATTGTTCGTCACCTGGACGTCAAGACGGCGTATCTGTACGGCAGCCTCGACGAGAATATTTTCATGCGACAACCACTAGAATACGCACAGCCGGGACAGGGGCAACTGGTCTGCCACCTAAAGCGGAGCATCTACGGACTTTGTCAGTCCACTCGTTGCTGGTTTAAGCGACTTCAGGATGTGTTGCAAAATTACGAGTTCAAACGGTCTGGTGCAGATCCGTGCCTCTACACGAAGCTGATTGGAGACGTACGAGTGCTGTTAATTGTTTATGTCGACGACATTCTCCTGGGATCAACGGATGAAAGAGAATTAATGAAATGCTTTGACTATCTCAACGCGGAGTTCGAGCTCACATCTTTGGTCCAACCGAGACACTTCCTGGGAATGGAGATCATCGTAAAGGATAAAGCTTACCATGTGTGATTGATGAACTACATTGATAAGTTAATCGAAAACAACGGCATGTCTGAAGCGAAAGTAACAAGAACACCGATGGACGTTGGATATGTGAAGGCGGAGGATACGAGTGGTGTCTTGAGTGACCCAACCAAGTATCGCAGCCTTGCTGGTGGACTATTGTATGTCGCTGTTATCGCCAGGCCTGACATAGCTGCTGCTGCGGCTAGTCTCGGGTCTCGAATCCGATTGGACGGCTGCCAAGTGGGTCCTTCGGTTTTTGAAAGGGACGAAGGAGTATTACCTGAAGTTAGGTGGTGAGCCCGATCAGGAGTTGATTGGCTACGCCGACGCTGACTGGGCAGGCGATCTTGAAAGTAGGAAGTCGACGACCGGGTTCGTGTTTGCATTCAGTGGAGGTGTAGTATCGTGGGCTAGCCGACGCCGATCGTGTGTAACATTGTCGTCAATGGAGGCCGAATACTATGCATTGAGTGAGGCCTGCCTAGAGACCGTATGGCTTCGTCAATTACTCAGCGAGTTCGGCGAAACACAAACTAGGGCAACCATCGTAAGGGAAGACAATCAAGGTTGTCTGGCCTTTGTCAGGATAGAGCGAAGCAATAGGCGTTCAAAGCACATCAACACTCGGGAACGCTTTATCCAGGAGTTGTGTCATCAAGGGGAGGTAATGCTGGAGTACTGCCCCACAGACCAAATGTTAGCTGACATCTTTACGAAGCTCCTAGGGCCCCAGACGCATCAGGCGTTCCTGGAGATGCTGGGACTTGGTGCCTAGCAGTAAGGACATCGCATTGAGGGAGCGTGTGGAACTGGTAGCACTGCTTGTCCCTATCTGTTATTTACTCATCCTTACACCCAGCAGTACGTGCTTTGGCGTGCGCACCTTTTTTGTGAGTACCTTGGCAACAGATCCTTTTTTGACAGCAACAGCGATTGCATCATTCCAAAACGTGCTTCGTTATAAGTAACAAGTATATGAATAAAACCACCTCTTTTAATCGTTTTTCTTCGCGAGTTTTTCATAGTTGTATCCGTGTCCGAATCTTCCACTGGTGCTTCCACTTGTCCGCTTGTATTTTGCCGTCAGCTTGAGAAGCCTGTTCATTGAAACAGGGGACATTTGAAATTATTTGCTCAATTTACGGCCGGATTACATCGTATACACTCCCTCACTCAATTGCTGTTTTTATTTTAGTTTTGGCATTTCGTGTGGCACCTCCTTTGTGTTGAATATGGACATTTACAGTTTCCTTGAACCATTGCAAGGGACGTATAATAGAACGCTCACTCACTCCGAACTGCTTAAGGCTATTGAATATCTGACACGGTCTCAGCTTTTGCAAATGTAAATTTTAAAAGCGGGATCACTTATTTATCTTCAGCGATCAGTTTTCAAAAGAAAACACTCAAAACGGGTATAGTCAATTCCGCTGTTAAAATTACCCAGCTGAAATAAATCAAGACTTAAAAAAGGTGACACCTATTGTGGGACACACTGTACATTGTTTTTTAACGATTGAATTTAACTATCGTGCCGAATATACGATCAATTACGCCATACCGAAATCATTGATATAGTGAAGCACCCTATTGTGTATAATATATAAGTTTTGTAAGACTGGAAAACGCATTTGATTTGAAGAGAATGTTTGTGTGAGCTGTGTCGTTCAAGGAAATGCCATAATGCAATTATGTAAAATCAGCTCATTTGCATCAAAAGACCATTCATCGACGAATCGAACTCAGTATTCTAGCTGCTCAAGAGCAAATGCACCGGATCGATTTTGCATTTCCTCAAGTGCTTTCAGTGTAACGCCTCATGAGGCCAATTCCTCATGGAAGTCAGCCGTTCGAATGCGAAAAAAGTCAGGCTGTGCCGCCGACGGTAAATTTGTTCCACTCATTCCAGTCGGTTGATAAAAGTCATTCATTCATTCGGAAGGAAGAATGGCAATGGTGGGCTTGACTAAAACGGTTCACACTCTACGTGAGTACACTCAGTTTCAACGAGTGGCGTGTTTGAATAGAAGTAACAATTTGATTTTTTCTACTCTACCAGTCCACTGATCCTGTTATAAAAACGCGACGCCGAAGCCTTCGTTAGAATTCAATTCAAATTTGATAGCAATTTTATAAATCATCACAAATCATTTCCCTTTATTATCGAAGTGTATATTGCAATGCACTTGTCAGAATAGAAAAACACAGATATTGCCATTTTAACTTTTTTGGATTTCACCTCGTTTTAAAGGTTCCCGACGCATCGTATTTCGTTCAATTTTTCAATATACATATGAATGTAGTGTATACTAAAAGCGCAGTCATACATTGGATTCACTTTAATTCAGTACATCATGTGAAGCGTAATGAGCTCCCTCATTATTACTTTTGTTAAAATAAAATGCACGTCAAAAACTCGATTAACAAACTCAGAGAGCTGCTTAATTTTGCTCCATTTTGATATTCACCCAGAACATGGCAGTTTCATGCTGGTAGAATATGAATAGTACATTGAATGGGGCTAACCCACTTATGAAATCTTCGTGCTGCGTTAATACCAGTCTAGTAAATAAGTGTACCATTGCTCAGAAGTGCTTTATTGTGCTCACCATTAGTCCTTTTGCGAAACGGTACTCGGATTGTGTGAACTTTATAAAATTAAAGGTCCCCGCAAAGTCAAAACATTCCTTTTAAAGGCCCCTTATCCTACCATAACAATGATTCCAAAACGCCAAGATGAATTAGCAGACCTGCAATCGAATTAGAAGCAAGGCTCATCCTATCCCTTCCTACAAGATCGTCAAAACCAATTTGCGTCCAAACCGCACTCGTCACTCGGGTTACAACCCCATTTAGGTCCGGTGTCCGTTCCCCTCGGCTCTTTTGGAAAGCAGCGATCCGTAACCTTTTTCCTGTTAGGGCTGGTGATAAACGAGAAGAAACGAAAAGACACACAGCGGAAGAAACCACTTTCAAATGTTAATTAGAACCGACTGGAATCCTTTGTACGAGTGAAATTATATTTAGAAGCCATTTTAAAACAGCATGCCCCCACTCATCATAGAGTGAGATGGGGAAAGAGAACGTTTAAAAGTTCCTGAAGGGGATTCGCTTTGAAATTGGAACATTCTTTTTCTTCTTTTAGCATTTCATGCCTATTACTTTCACAATTCGCTATTGCTTGCTCTCAACTTAACAACAAGTGTTATAAATGCATTTCCACAGTTAAATATTAATTGCGAGCTTTCGATACCAGGTGCCATTTTTGCATTAGTACAATCATACCAGGGAGTCGAGAAATTCCTAGACCAGACCGGGAATCTAACCCAGTCACCTCCAGCATGGTATTGCTTTGTAGCTGCGCCTTAACCGACTGAGTAATTGTGGAACATACATATCAGTTTAAATTACGGTTGTTCCGTACTGTTTTGGCCGGATTTATATATATAATTATCATTTATTTGTCCAGGCTCAATCGAATTAACTTTACAGAGCCAAATTTTCATATTTTTATACATCATTTATCTTAAAACTAAAGTTAGGAGGATAGAGCCGATTACTCGCGGCCGTCTCGAGGTTAATAGGAATTACAAATTACGGATGGGAAAGAGGGTGGGAATTTGAAGTATGGTTTACATAACACATTCATTTTAAATTCTAAATTATTGAAACAATTATAATGAAACAATTTAAACAGTTTTCTTTTGACTTGAACATTTTTGAAAAAGATAAAAAAAAAACACACACACGTACACAGATAAAAAAAAACATAAAGTTAACATACAGGTTAAACTAACTACAACCTTAGGCTAATGTTAGTCAAAAACACATAAATGAGATTCATGTGCGTGATTGGGTACAGCCAAAAAATCTCGGATTGGCACTTTGGGTTGTCTACCTCGAGCCCGAAGGGAATCATAAAGCTTAGATCTGACTCCACAATGTTCAGCACAAGACCAAATAACGTGATCTGCGTCTTGATAGCCTTGTCCACACTCACAGAGATTGCTGTCCCTCAGCCCAACCCGGTATAAAAGAGCGTTCAAAGAATAATGATTTGGCATGAGGCGAGACATGACACGAATGAAGTCTCGACCCACATCCATCCCCCTAAACCAAGATTTCTTCGACACCTTTGGGATGATAGAATGTTGCCATCGCCCCAAATCTCCTTTAGTCTATTTATACTGCCAGCTGACGAGTGACTGTTGACGAAAAATAGTAAAAAATTCGTTGAAGGCGATTTGTCGATCACAAATATCGCCTTCCATAGCGCCCACCTTTGCAAGCGAGTCCGCTTTCTCATTGCCCGGAATTGAACAATGAGATGGGACCCATACAAAGGTGATGATAAAATAACGCGAATATAAAGCACTTAGAAGCTCTTGTAAGTGGGATCAACTTGGCCAAACTTTGCAGCAAATATCACAGGAGCAATCATAGAACGATGATGCTCTGGGATTCCACGAAGCTCCTGCTTCATGGATAAATCAAAATGAACCGAATTGTCGAAATCGGAGAAGCAAACACGATTGGAAATGTTCGGCGAAGGGCTGACATCCTGTGTTATGTACAAATGGTACAAGGTCATGAAGCGGGTTTGAGGGTTCAACTCAAGGAGCTTCTCAAAATTTTCGATCACCTGAGGGTTCATAACTTCACACCTGGTGAGGAGCCGGAGAGATAATTCTGAAAACCGATCCGAGAGTGGCAACATGCCAGCCAGCACTTCAAGACTCATGGTGTGAGTCGAGTGCATGCAACCTAACGCGATACGAAGACACCGATACTGAATACGTTCCAGTTTAATGAAGTGCGACCGAGCCGCTGACTGAAAACAAAAACTACCGTATTCCATAACCGACAAAATCGTTGTCCGGTACAACGTTAGAAGATCTTGTGGATGAGCTCCCCACCAGGTTCCAGTAATTGTGCAGAGAAAATTGATCCTTGGCTGGCACTTTCGCTTCACATACTCAATATGGGATCTCCAGGTGCACTTAGAATCGAACCAGACCCCAAGATATTTAAATGACATAGAATGAGCTATCGGCTTACCCCAAATTTGAAGCTTCGGTTGTGCTGGGTAATGCTTCCAAGAAAAAAAACTACCAACTCCGTTTTCTCCGTAAAGAATTCGATACCTAGCTCTAGAGCCCAAGTAGACAAATTGTCACAGGTATCCTGCAAGGGTCCTTGTAGATCGACCCCATTGGGTCCCGTGACAGACACTACGCCGTCATCTGCAAGTTGTCTCAACTTACAGTTGTTACCTAGACAACCGTCAATGTCTTTGACATAAAAATTATACAAAAGGGGGCTTAAACATGAGCCTTGGGGAAGACCCATGTAGCTAAATCGTGAAGCTGTAGAGGTTCCATGAGAGAAGCTCATATGTTTCTCTGACAGCAAATTGTACAAACAATTATTCATTAATGGTGAAACGCCACAAGCGTGGAGTTTATCTGAAAGAACTTCAACAGATACTGAATCAAAAGCCCCCTTTATGTCCAAGAATACAGAAGCCATTTGCTCTTTTTTAGCAAAAGCTAACTGAATATCTGTGGAAAGCAACGCGAGACAGTCGTTCGTTCCCTTACCCCTACGGAAACCATATTGAGTATCTGAAAGCAGGTTGTTCGTCTCAACCCATTTGTCCAGACGGAAAAGGATCATTTTCTCCAACAACTTTCGATAACATCGCGATGGGTCGATAGGAGTTGTGGTCGGACGCGGGCTTACCAGGTTTTTGAATGGCAATAACTCTTACCCGTCTCCAATCATCCGGTACAATGTTGAGTTCCAGAAACTGATTAAACAAGTTCAACATGCGCCTCTTAGCGAAGTCTGGGAGGTTCTTAAGCAAGTTGAACTTGATCCTATCAGCCCCTAGAGCCGTAAGCGTTGGCTAATCTCATCTATCGAATTGGTGTTTTCGCGAGGAATCATCCGTGCCGGCACCGAATCTGGACACACTTTTCGCGCGAATTTGAGGATTCTCGTTGTTCGTAGTTCGGTTACGCAACCTACGCGCCGTGTTCCAAAGAGTACTCATGGACGTTTCGCGCGATAGCCCGTTCACGAATGTTCGCCAGTATCCGCGTTTCTTGGCCTTGATGAGACGTTTAAGCTCCAATTCGAGAGCCGTGTATACTTCGAAGTGCTCAGGTGTTCCACGTCTACGGAAAACTTTAAACGCGTCGGACTTTTTACGGTAAACCTCGGTGCATTGCTGATCCCACCATGGAGAAGGAGGTTTCCTGCGAGATGACGTCCCTGGAACTGGTCGAGTTTGAGCTTGAAGCGCGCTGTCTAAGATCAGGTTGGAGAGGAAGTTATATTCTTCCAGCGGTAAAAGCCTTTCTACCGTCGTTACGGCTTCTGCTACTGCTGTCCTAAACTTTGTCCAATCGATGTGACGGGTAAGATCATACGCGACGTTGACAGATTTCGACGGATTGAACCCGGTGGCAACCGAAATTTTTATGGGCAAGTGATCACTACCGTGGGGATCTTGAATCACATTCCATGTGCAATCCAACGATAATGAATTCGAACAGAGTGTGAGGTCTAATCTACTGCCAACTAAGGATGTACCAGCCGAACGTGTCATTTCTCCATTGTTAAGAACTGTCATATTGAAGTTGTCACAGAGGTCATATATCAGGGAAGACCGGTTGTCATCGTACAGTTCTCCCCAGCCTGTACCGTGAGAGTTAAAATCTCCCATGACCAACCGTGGAGCAGGAAGAACCGAACAAACATCTGAGAGTTGTTTTCGGTTAATTGAGGCTTTAGGACGAATATACACAGAAACAATGCAAAGGCTTTTATTGCGACACCTTCAATACCTGCAATTGGAGGAAAATTCATTCTATAGAAGGTGTAGCACTTTTTAGTGCTCCTCCTCCTCCACGTGAATCCTCACGGTCAAGACGAATTATATTGAAATCATGAAACGGAAGATCGATTTCGGAAGAGAGCCATGTTTCACAAAGAGCGAATGCATCACAACCGGTAGTGTGAGCTTAAAGGGTCTTCACTATTGGAAGCATTGCCAAAACAATGCTTTTGAGAGGGTCAGAAATTTCGAGGTACTTTAAGATACCTTCGGCAATGTCATCAAATGAGAACAGCCGATTTGAGGAGGGGGCTTTTGTTCTTAAAATAGGTGCGTCAGGGGTTTTGGATGTCCCTGGGAGAGATGGAAAGTCCTGGGTGTAGTTAGTACTACGGAAACCAGGAGGAATTGTTTTTTTTCCTTTTTTCCACCTCTTTTTGAAATGGGTAAGCTGGTATCGGGCTTCTTTTCAGCAACTTTCTGTGGGCGGGCGCGTCTTCGCTTCCTTGAAGCACCTTCCGGAAAAGTGAACGATGTTCCCTCTTCAGCCGAATTAAAGTGAGATTCGTCATCTGACAGAGGAGCAAAGGGATTTGTATTGGCATTGGGTGATGGTGAGGCTTTTTTCACCATTTCGGCGAAAGATTGCCTGGAACGCTGTTTTAGCGAGCGTTCTAATTGTTCCACGCGTTGTTTGTACGCCGGGCACGATGAGAGAGCATGAGGAGGAGTTCCTTTACAAAAAGCGCATTTAGGTGTGCTGTCTGCACAGGCGCCATCCTCATGCTTCTCCCCGCAGTTGGAGCAGCGTGGCTTATTGCCGCAATGGGAGGTCGTATGTCCCATCTGCTGGCATTTCTGGCAGATCATGACCCGAGGTACAAACAACCGCTCAGGTAGTCGATATGATATTTTTGGAGGTATCCTTGAACTAATGAAGTTTTGTGATTCTTAAAAGATCTCTGGAGGACATATGAAAGAACAACACACAAATTTCGACATATTTCCTGAAGTATTTTGTGGAGAAAACCTTGATTTGTTGGAGAAATCTAAGAACATATTTTTGCAAGGGGTTTTAAAGAGTTATTTTTTAAACTTTTGTTCAAGATATCTGCCGGAATTCTTACATTCAGCTCACAAGAAAGAGAACTCCCTTCGGCAGAATATTCACCGGGATTTCTAAATAAGTTCTGTTTTTTTTTTCAATTTAGAAGTACTTTAATGCAATCACGCAGAGGAATTTTGGGAAGCTAGAATTATGTTCTCGATAGTTGTTTTTGCTATTCGGAGCATATTTATTTCGCTTTTCGTTATTTTTAGTATAATCTTGCAGTGCAAAAACTTTTAAATATTTTGCGCAATTGTTATACAGTTCCAGGTCGATGACATCGAATAAGAAGCTGCTGAAACGTGAATGCGCACACAAAGAGGTTATACTGTATCCAGAACAATTGATCCGATCCGATACGATCCAAAGAATTCCAGATGATACAGAGTATCATGTAATTGAACCACTTGAAAAGTCTTCATCCATCTACCACCACATGGCTTTCCTAGGAGTCAGTCATCAGAAGTTCCGAAATTCACGAACAGGTGCAATCAGCTGAAGTCCCGCTAATGGTTCTCCTTGCAAATATTTTTAGGGATGATTACCTAGAACACCGGACGGATTTAAGAGTTTCTGATTTCTAGAAACATCTTCATAAGAAGTTGGAAGTATATATCGTGGTAGCAGCAAGAGAAGTGCTTGGTTCTGGATCTCTCTATGATACCAGTGAGTAGGTAATCAAGCCCTTCCGAGTAAAAGTCACATAAATTCGGAATTCATTCACTACGTGGCGTTAGTGTGCACATGAACCTCCAATTAAAGTATACAATATCTAGAGACCTCTACTAATTAGGGCTTTGCTTTCTTCAGCAAACTTGTGATAGTGGCTCAATTCTTCCATGTCATAGTCACCTAAGTATGGAATTCACTCACTACGTTACGTTAGTGCGAATATCAGTTTCTAGCTTGTTTATGCTCTATTTCAGGTCGGTCAATCAGACGAAGGCCGCGATGGGCTGTTGTACACAGAAAAAAATAATTAATTTTAACAAGCGTGTAAAATTTCGCTTCGTTTAATTGCAAGCCAAAGGAAACGTAAACAATGTTTGCATTCAACAATGTTTGCAATCTTGCATACAACAGGCTTGATTCAGGCGTTATCTGGCTTAAATTTACATGAAACATCCTATAATTTTCTGCCAAATCTAGCATTCCCTTTATGTGCATTAGATAACGCAGAAAATTCAATGTTTCTTTATCTGTGTATCCATCCCCTTCGGCTCATGGCTGCATTCCGCCAATCTCGCTGTCTGTGAAACTTTATTTTCATTCTGACTTAATGGTAATAGACCATTATTATCAACTCACTGACAGCTACTTTCATGGTGACAATAGCATGGAAGATTATTGTATTTTTTGTGGTAGATGGCTGGATAAGTAAACACAGAAAAAAATAATTAATTTTAACAAGCGTGTAAAATATCCCCTCGTTTAAATCTAAGCTAAAGGAGGCGTAAACCACGAAATTGTTTGCAACTTTTTATGTGCCATACAACAATATTGGCAATCTCTCATACAACAGGCTGGATTCAAGCTCAAATTTACATGAAATATCCCATTATATTCTGGCAAATCCAGCATTCCCTTTATGTGCATTAGATAACGCAGAAAATTCAATGTATTTTTTAATCTGTGAATTGCATTCATAATTCCACATCTCTTACGCATGCGATCGAACACTACCATAGGTAGAGACTGTTTGTTACCCTTATGCTTATCTCCGGATCCATTGTGTCTCTAAGTGGCCCAGTGCGTTCGTTTCCTCAAGCATTAGTACTTTGAAAATAAATTTTACGTACACAGATAAAAAGAAACACTGAATTTTCTGCGTTATCTAATGCAAATAGAGGGAATGCTAGATTTGGCAGAAAATAATGGGATATTTCATGTAAGTTTAAGCCAGATAACGCCTGAATCTAGCCAGTTGTATGAAAGATTGCAAACAATATCGTTGTTTACGCTCCTTTGGCTTGGAATTACATGAGGGGAAATTTTACGCGCTTGTTAAAATTAATTATTTTTTTTCTGTGTACGCTATTTTAAAATATTTCAACAAAGCTTCTTGCTATATCTACTATACTGTTCAGATTCTCGTACGTTTTAAATCGGAACTTCAGTGAATAGCTTTATTTGAAATTTAAAAAACAATTCTAATGACATCTCTGTAAATATGGCATCCCTGATGGAGGTTGACAGATAAAAAGACAAGCCTCGGTTTACAACACTGCTAAACCAATATTTCAGCATGATAGGCAGCTGAGGTCGATTGAAGTTTGGTTAACGTTTGTGCTCGGCTCCTAGTGTTCCGAAAATCGGTTAAGTAATGAAGTTTCTCAATTTTTCAGTTTTAATTCGATTTTTTGCCGAGTTATCAGTTAAAAATGAAAATGCTAGTGAATTCAGGTAAATGTTTAACGTAGCTTGTGAATATATTTTAAGTGTGTGTGAAACTAGCAACGGGAAATTCCCAAATGAAAACATAGCGCACGCTGAATTGATATACAAATTGGTGAAAATTCCATCACTGTTCAGGAGACATAATTTTACACGTAATCTTTGTTTACTTTTCCTGAATTTTTACAAAGATAAACTAAGTCTCGTTTAAAATTGAAATTTTTTAAGTGTGTTCTATAACACTAGTCGGCATAATCGGAACTTTTTTCGCTCCCGTCGGCATTTCTGGTTGGATTTTATATATTTTGCTACGCTGAATCCAAATATGGGCTCAAAAATGCTGTAACACGTCCAGTCTTTGAGAAAAATGTGATTTCAACTCACAAAAACACGTACTTCCGTAGTAATATGATCTACCTAAGCAACAACCAGAATATTGGCTATGCCCTTTGCAAGTTGGACTTGGATTTTATGGAATGGACCTCCCTGAATCCATTCGTGAACACAGATTTTTCGCAACACGTAAGATTGATGAAATAAACCGGGTTTTCATTCACAAAATAACGAATTTTCATGAAAATCAAGATTTCCTATTTAGAAAACATGAATTTTTGCTCCGCCCTTTGAATGTTGGGTTTGGATTTTATGAAATAAACCTCCCTGAATCCATTCGTTATCACAGATTTTTCGTAACATGTAAGATTAATGAAATAAACCGGGATTTCATTCACAAAATTACGAATTTTCATAAAAATCAAGATTTTCTATTTTGAAACCATGAATTTCATCTCCACCCTTTGAATGTTGGGCTTGGATTTTATGAAATGGACCTCCCTGAATTCATTCGTGAGCACGGATTTTTCGTAACACGTTAGGTTGATGTAAAAACCGGGTTTACATTCACCAAATTACGAATTTTCATGAAAATCAAGACCCGTCCATTAATTACGTCGCTCAAAAATACAGATTTTTAACCCCCTCCTTGTTTTATCACATTTTTTGTATGGATTTTTGAAATTTTTTGTTTGCATCATCACTTTTTAAACCCCGCCCCCCTACCTCCCTCTCAAAGCATAACGTAATTTATGAACGATCCCTTTAGCTGTGCCTCTTTGAGTATATTGAGTATATTGATGTTGCTTCTTACAGCAGTTTGGGAACTGAAGACCTTCAAGGTTCATTCATTAATTCAAAAGTCAGCTGCACAGAGCCCTTCAGAAACGCCTCATTATAAACTCTATTCAGCAGTGCCGCACTTTTAAGTTAGGATAGGAGTGAGCAAGACAGCATTAAAACACGCAAACACTCAAAAACAAAAGAATAGACAGACACAAAAGACTCTGTGTTAGTCACCATTGCTCGAGAGAATAAGGAAAAGATATGTTAAAAAAGAAAGCAAGAATCCTCAAGCACGTAGCTTAATGGGGCATTTTATAGAGCTTTTTGACGTTTAATTTCCGCACACTACTGCAAGATTTGAATCGAAGCAGTGCGAGTGAGAAGTCAACGAAGTTGTGGGAAACCAAACCGTGCATTAATCCCCGCATGTTAGACAAGGAAAGACGATTAAATGTCGAAAAGGTCTATTGGCGTATTTGGGGCACAAAGTTTGTGTCATTATTGCTGTCTTGCTTTGGCGTAAATTAATGCTCATGTTGACTCTCTTCAGCCTTGCACAATCATTTTTTATTCATTCAAAGCTAGCTATTTGAGTGTTACGGACGCGTTTTTTTTTTTTTTTTGTAAAAATGTCGCGAATTTGTCTGAACGATCCGCAAAAATTTTGCTGCATTTGTGGAGACGTGATATTGAAGGAACAGAGAAAGGGGCTTACACCTTTGTTGGACACAGCATATCAGCTGTATTTTGACAAGGAGCTTCCAAATCGTGAGATTCCACGGATTCCAACATACTCCTGTTGCTCATGCTACCGAACATTGCTGGGTTGGATGAAAGGTACGCACAAGGGCTTACCTTTTGCCAAGCCTATGGTGAGGACTAATCCAACCAATCACATGAGCGATTGTTACTTTGTTTGACAAAAATTCATGGATTTTCCAAAGCTTTGAAGCATAAAATCGAATTCCCATCAAGGACAACATTGCACTCCGAAGCAATGCCAGTTCCAATATCTCCAAATATTGCTGGACGTGCTGATGAGTTGGATTCGGAACCAGGCGAATCTGAGAAAAGCTTTCAGGATGATCCAGATTTTTTACCTTCGGAGTCTGAGGAACCGCATGTTATAACCCAAGAGGAGCTGAACGATTTGAGCTACTTTGGAGATTTGGAGCTACCCAAGACCAAAGCGCAGCTGCTTGCTTCAAGGCTAAAGCAGTGGAATGTCCTGGAAAGAGATGTTAAGGTGTCATCTTATAGGAAGAGACATTCAGATAACATTAAATATTTTTCGATGGACGGTGATCTTGTCTTTTGCAACAACATCGAAGATTTAATGGAAGAGCTACAGTTAGAGTATCACGCAACTGACTGGAGGCTCTTCATCGACGCTTCAAGCAAAAGCTTGAAGGCAGTGTTACTGCACAATGGAATTAAGTATTCTTCAGTGCCAGTAGCATTTGCAGCTCACATGAAGGAAACTTATGAGAACATAAAAACACTTTTGGAAAAGATCAAATATTCGGAACACCAGTGGAATCTCTGTGCAGACCTTAAGGTAGTGGCATTGCTCACTGGGTTTCAAGGAGGCTACACAAAGCATTGTTGTTTCCTCTGCGAATGGGACAGTCGTGCGAGGGATAAACATAACCACCAGCAGCATTGGCCAGCACGTACCGAGATGGTACCTGGGAAGAAAAATGTGTCAAATCTGCCTCTTGTCGACAGGGACAAAATTTTACTACCTCCGCTACATATTAAGCTTGGGTTGATCAAAAATTTTGTCAAAAAGCTGGATATTCAAGGAGAACCCTATTGTTTTTTGAGGAAAAAGTTTCCGAGATTGAGCGAAGCCAAGGTGAAAGAAGGAGTATTTGTTGGCCCTCAAATTAGGAAACTCCTTAAAGACGACAATTTTCAACAAACTCTTAACGCGACAGAGTTACGAGCATGGAATGCGTTCCAAAAGGTCTGTGGTCATTTCTTGGGAAATGAAAAGTCTCCGGATTATGTACACATGGTTCAAGAGCTGGTTGATTCGTATGCTGCACTGGGATATAATAAAGGGTGATACGGTCAAAATTTGGTCAAGGGAAAACGCGTGTAAATCGGTGAGATCGTTTATTTAAAAAATCAAATTAAATTTCTTTTTCAAGTTCAATTAGTATAAAATTCAGGAAAAATATTCAGTTAGGCTTCCGCTTTTCCAAATCCGAATTGCCGGGCCTTACGCTTGACCCCTGCCATCAGATTTTGTACAGCCACCTTGTCCACCTTCTTCGCCGCAGAAAGCCAGTTTGCCTTGAACTGCTGCTCGTCCTTAGCAGTTTTTTTGGTCTTCTTTAGGTTCCGCTTGACAATAGCCCAGTATTTCTCAATTGGGCGGAGCTCTGGCGTGTTGGGAGGGTTCTTGTCCTTGGGAACCACCTGCACGTTGTTGGCGGCGTACCACTCCATGGCCTTTTTACCGTAATGGCAAGATGCCAAATCCGGCCAAAACAGTACGGAACAACCGTGTTTCTTCAGGAAAGGCAGCAGACGTTTATTCAAACACTCTTTCACGTAAATTTCTTGGTTGACAGTCCCGGAAGCTATGAAAATGCTGCTTTTCAAGCCACAGGTACAGATGGCTTGCCAAACCAGATATTTCTTTGCGAACTTTGACAGTTTCGTGTGCTTGAAAATATCTGCTACCTTTCCCCTTCCTTTTGCCGTATAAAACTCCTGTCCCGGAAGCTGCTTGTAGTCGGCTTTGACGTAGGTTTCGTCGTCCATTACCACGCAGTCAAACTTGATGTCAGCATCGTCGTGTACAGCCTCCGGGATCACGCTTTGGCCGTCGTATTTTGTTTATCATCGCGATTTGGAGTCACTACCTTCTTGTAAGTCGATAGTCCGGCTCGTTTTTTGGCTCGATGCACGGTTGTAGACGATACACCCAGCTTATTTGCGGCATCTCGGAGAGATAGGTTAGGGTTTCGCTTGAAACTACCGGCAACTCTCTTTGTCGTCTCAGCGGCTTCCGGTTTTCGATTTCCCCCGATCCAGACTTCCTGGCTGTCGACAAACGTTCCCCAAACACTTTAATTACATTTGTAACGGTTGATTTGGCAACTTTTAGCGATTTTGCCAACTTTGCGTGCGAGTAGCTCGGATTTTCGCGATGCGCGAGCAAAATTTTGATACGCTGCTCTTCTTGCTTGGACGGCATTTTGACAACTGAAGAGTGAATTCCAAAATCAAAATAGGAGCAACATTCTACACACACACACCTTCAAAATGAGGGGTGTTCAGGTTTTTTAAATGCAAAATTGAAAGAAATACGTCAAGTTGATATTGACCAAATTTTGACCGTATCGCCCTTTATGTCACTTAAATTGCACTTTTTGCATCTCACCTGGACTTCTTCCCAGAGAATATGGGAGCCGTCTCAGATGAACATAGAGAACGATTTCATCAAGATATCACACAGACTCAAAAGAACTTTGCTGGCAAATGGAGCCCAGCGATGCTAGCGGACTACTGCTGGATGCTACAGAGGCAAACACCTTTGGGGCTGTTCATAAACCACGTAGACAATTAAGGGGGGAGGGGAGGGGTTTCAAAAAAGTCTACGTTTGTCTACGATGAGGGAGGGGGGGGGATGTACCAAAAGTCTACGTAGACCTTTTTTCTCTCTACAAAACGGATATTCATACCCTCCACGCAGAGAAAAATACCTTCATAAAAAACATACTCTAGGTAAATCCAAACATACAATTATTTTATTTTGGCCGCAAACATAAACTTGCTTTTTTTCTATCATATTCTATTATTAAAACCAAAACTAGTAGCACACTTGTTGCCATTCGGTTGAGATATTATATATATGACTTGTTAAGTCATAATCAAGCCACTACAACTAATAAAGGTCATAGTGTGCTACATGGGAAGTGACATCGATGTTTGAAATTAAAATCATATTAGGGATTTTACTGGTTGCTTTCTAAATTTAATATATTTATTCTATGAGTCTTGGTTATCTTAGTCCTGGATTGAGCTTAAATGCTAACATGTTCCAGTTTCAAGAAGTTTGCTCAGAGATGCACTGCACACATTTTCGAGCCCTGAACTTTGTAAAAATTGAAGCAATACATCAAATCAGTATAATATGGCAGCAAATTAAATAGTGTAGCATAACATCCTGTTCACACTACAAGCTATATTACGTGATTTGTTTTCTTCTTAGTTTCGAAGAGTTCCTGCTTGACTAGAGCCCAGAACTTCTCTATTGGTTGAAGTTCTGGACAGTTTGGTGGAACAAACAACAGAAAACAACGAATAGATTTGTTAATCCTACCCATGATTTCATGATATGAACGAAAATTAATTTTCAGTGCAACCACCCAAAAAACACATCTCTGTCATAATTGGTTGCAGAAACTTGATTGCGACTTAATTGAGTCACATTGTAGTTACTTTGACTTATTTGCAACAAGTGTGCAACTAGGGCATTGAGTATTTTTATTTATACGTGAATGAGATGATATTTGATAGTTAACTTGCTCCTATTTGACAAACATTTAGTAGAGGGTTTGTGCGCATGTAGGACAAAGTAGAAAATACAATAAGAGGTCTGGGAAGACGTCAACTTGCTTTGGAAAACTTTCAAAGAAGATAAACTGAACTTGATACCTAAAGTGAAAACAAAAATAGCCGCATATGCTTTTATTGTGGACTGCATTTTGCGACAAAAGTGAACGCAAATCAACGCAAAAGCATTCACAAGGCAGATATTTCGTCGATGATAATAAGGCCACTCAAGATTCTGTAGCAACGCCAGGAAGAAATTCTTTGTCGAAATCATTGGACTTGACATCCAAGAAACAATTCCACCAGAACCCTAGTAGCATACCACGATCAGTTGCAGCAACTTGATTATGACTAAAAAAAGCACATTTATGTTTTCTGAACTTAATGACAGAATGTGTGCTACTAGGGAACTTCCGCTGATGAACTTTAATTATTGGTTCAAGCAGCCATGGTGTGGGCATCTTTAGCATTTGCATAATTGATTGTAGTTTTTTTTTATTTATGCAGTATTTTAACAAAATAAAAATGAATAACTGAATAACCTGATTGTTTGAGTTTTATTTCATAAACCGTTCCTCAAACCACCAAAACCACATATTGTAGAACATTTTCCATAAATTTAAAAAAAATGAATTTGATAAAGTCTACGTAGACTTTAAGGAGGGGGTTGGAAAAAGTCTACGAAAGTCTACGATAAGGGAGGGGGGGTTTGAAAGTGTCAAATTTCGGTCTACGTGGTTTATGAACAGTCCCTTTGGAGAACTATAAAAGGAAAAAGAAAACAAAGTGAATTTAAGTTGAAAAATATAGAGAAAATTTCAACTAAAAGACTGACTGACTGACTGACTGAGTGACTGACTGACTGACTGCATGACTGACTGACTGATAGGAAATCTGGATTTTCATGAAAATTCGCAATTTTTTAAATAAAAACTTATTTTTTTTCAACACGAATGGATTCAGGGAGGTATATTTCATAAAATCCAAGCCCAGCATTCAAAGGGCGGAGCTGAAATTCATGTTTTCAATATAGGAAATCATGATATTTATGAAAATTCGTAATTTTGTGAATGAAAACCCGGTTTATTTCATCAATCTTACGTGTTGCGAAAAATCTGTGATAACGAATGGATTCAGGGAGGTCCATTCCATAAAGTCCAAGTCCAATTTGCAAAGGGCAGAGCCAATATTCTGGTTGTTGATGAGGTAGATCATATTACTACGGAAATACGTGTTTTTGTGAATTTTAATCACATTTTTCTCAAAAACTGGACGTGTTACAGCATTTCTGAGCCCATATTTGAATTCAGCGTGGCAAAATCTATAAAATTCAACATATATACTTGAAGGTAGTGAAACACTGCCGACTTGTGTAATTATGGTCCAGATGCTGTCCATGCTGAAAATGCTGAATTTCCTACGGAAATACGGTAATAAATACGCATAATACTAACGCGGGACAGAAAGTCTTGCAGCAGTCAGCAATATTTCTTGAGACAATAACCTTTATTTTGGCATAAACTACCCAAATACTACATCAACGTCAGTCAACCGTGTTCATAGAATAACCATCTTAGAATGTTCAGAGGATTTTTCAATTATAAATAACTCATCCTGTTCCATTTTTAAATCACTCAAAGCTTCCTCAAAGCAATTAAACAAAAATAAAACTATTTATTCAGTTTTCATTACCAGTCCGCACAAAACACAAACTATGTCAAAGTTGGCATTGGCATCATAATATTGCAAACAACTTACCTTTTGATGTGCAAAAGTTCGATTTCGATCCGCTCCATTCAACTGATGGCACACCGACGATAGAAGTCAAATGGAAACGACAAATTGCACATTATAAATAGAACAGCAGCAACGAGTGTATCATCGTATCAATTATCTACACTGCATATGACAAACCAGCTTCACACATTGACACCCATTCATATTCGCTGCTGGGACCATATCCTGCTAGCTTCTATTTGCTGTATCACCACTCCTGCGCTGGCACTACTGCTAATAACATCACCAATAATCAAATCGACACAATTCGCAACGATAACGTGACCTTGTTTCGCATCGTGCTTGAACTATTGCCATGAATGACGATTTCCAACCACACAAACAAGCAAATTTCCTCGTCTCTTCTGGAGGAGCTTCTACTATGACTATGCTCTTTTTGCTGACGATGTAATCCTGGCACGTTCATTCACTACCTCAATTGAGGTCCCATTAACACACCTCTACACATTTATCATCGGTACCTACAAGCAAAGGGATTGCACAAATGCACCCCGGTCAGCACAACCTGCATATTCTGTTATACAAAGCTTCGGAGCACATTTCCTGTTTGACGAATCACTTATTTTTTCTCTTCTGACCGCCTTCCTGCCGGATATGCCTAATGAAATTAAAAGTTGCAATTTTTCACTCGTTTCTATTTTAAAGCACATCCTGCTGCATCCTTACAACTACACTGCATTCAACAATCGTACACCCACACTCGGGCACAACTTCAGCGTTCAGCAGGGGCAACCGTCAAAGTTTCGAAAGCAAGCGGAATAGCAAGCGGCGGCGACGACGACGACGACGAGGACGACGTGATGAACATGATGTTTCACACATATCCTTTCATGGAAAGGGGCGTCAGGGGGGGTGGAGGGACTTGAAAGTGAACTCCACTGCCACCCTTGAAAGCACAGAATGCTATTGGCACACGACGGGCGACGATGGGACGTGAGTGACTGAGCGCAAACGAAGGCATGCAATCGGCCTGTGGAGCATTCTTGTTCACACCCACCCGTGTGGTCGCCCGAGAATGCACGACGAGAGTGGGCACGGTGGGTTCGATTTGACCATGCGCTCCGTTCGGTTGGACGTTGGCATGTTGGAATTGTCTTTCGAAATTTAGAGAAGCCTTCAGTGAGGCTACATTGAATGGGATCGAAATCGAATAGAAGTCAACTCTTCAATAACACATTAATTCAAGTCGAATCGGATCAGTCTACACTGAAAATTAATTTTAGTTTATACTTCGAAATCGATGGTAGGTCTAACGAATCTATTCGTTGTTTTCAGCAACGAAGCATATATAGACAAAGATAGTACATTCGTGAATTGTACGAAAGCAGAGAGCAACTCATATTTTTTTAAAAATTAAAACAAACGAGTCTCTGGTGGTTGCATGACTGGCTGACAGATTTATTAAAGACTGTATTCGATGAAATTTGGACACACGCAATTGTTCGTAACTTTTAAGCGTGTGGGTAAAAGTAATTGAAATTTCAACTGAATGTATTTCATTGTGTTGTGTCAATTGTGTAATGAGTTTCGTGAAAATCAGTCGAGTGATTTCAGTGATGGCTTTGAATGGAGAAATAGTGCGCCAACCAATTTTGGGCACTCACTTCGAAAACTCAAACGCTTCTGATCGATGGATCGGAAAACAGCTCGGAATCGCACATTCAACCGTATCTCTTGTGATCAAAACGTTCGAGGACCGTAAGACAACCGAGCGGAAAAATGGAAGTGGCAAATAACGTGGCACATCAAATCCGGAGAAAGCCAGGATGGTATTGAACCAATTTAAGCGTTTTAGGAAATTCATTTGTATGCATATAGAAATCTAGCCTCCAAAAACCCCCATATGCTAAAAGTGGTTTGATTTACTTGATTAGTTCTCCAGTTATGCAGAAATTTGCTTCTTATTTGTATGGGAGCCCCCCCCCCGTCAAAATGGGGAGGGGTATTGAACGTCCATAGAAAAATTTCTTGCCTCCAAAAACCTCAACATGCCAAGTTTGGTTTCATTTGCTTCATTGGCTCTCGAGCTATGCCAAAAATTATGTTTCATTTTTGTGGAAGTCTCTCCTTTAAGAAGGCGGAGGGGTCTCAAACCACCTTAAAACATTTGTTTCCTTCAAAAACCTCCATTTGCCAAATTTGGTTCCATTTGCTTGATTTGTACTTGAGTTATGCAGAAATTCGTGTTTCATTTATATTAGAGACCCCTCTTTCAGTGAGCGGAGGAGTCTCAAACCACAATAGAAACATTTCTTGCCTTCGAAAAACTCCACACGCCAAGTTTGGATTCCTTTGCTTGATCAGTTCTCGAGTTATTCAGAAATTTGTGTTTCATTTGTATGGACCGCCCCTTTGGCCCCTTCCAGATGGCAGAGGAGTCTCAAACCTCTATAGAATCATTTCGCTCCTCCAAAAACCTTCACATGTAAAATTTGATTCCATATGTTTGATTAGTTCTCGAGTTACGCACAAATTTGTGTTTCATTTGTATGAAAACCCCCCTCTTACAGAGGGCGGAGGGGTGTCGAGTCACCTTAGAAATATTCTTGCCTTCAATAAAATCTCTACCTGCCGAATTTGGTTCCATTTGATTATTTCTCGAGATATATAGAAACTTTTGTTTCATTCTATTGGGACCCCCCCGCTACCAGGAGAGAGAGGAAGGGTCTCATACTATCGTGAAAACAATCATTGCCTTTATCATCCCCACATGCCAAATTTGGTTCCATTTGCTTCACTAGATCTAGAGTTATGATAGAAATTTTGGTTTCATTTGTGTGACAGCACCCCTTCTCAGGAGAAGAGAGGGTCTCAAACCACCATAGATAAAAAATTGTCTTCAGAAAACCCCACATGCCAAATTTGGTTCCATTTGCTGATTAGTTCTTGAGATATGCAGAAAATTCTGTTTCATTTGTATGAGAGCCTCCTCTTTTAGAGAGGGAGGGTCTCTGACTACCATACAAACATTTATTGCCTCTCAAAAAACTTCCGCATGCTTAATTTGAGTTCCTTTGCTTGATCAGTTCTCGAGTTATGCAGAAATGTGTTGCTTCATTTGTATGGGAGCCCCCTTTCCAGAGAAGGGAGGGTCTCAAACCATCATAAGAACCTCTCCCAGCTCCAAAACCTTCTCCATACAAAATTTCACGCTGATCGGTTCAGTAGTTTTGAGAGAGGTTCAGAGACAGACAGACAGACAGAAATCCATTTTTATATATATAGATAATCAAGAGTTATTGACGTTTTTTCATTTAAAAAATACGACCTTTTCGAGAGTTGATATGCTTTATGTGTCTGGATTATTGAGCTCCATAAGAGAATATTATATTTGGAGTGAAAAACTAAGCATAACTAGACACTTGGTAGCTAATTCATTTATAGAACCGATTGTAGCATACCACCATTAGAGGAATCTTTACAACGGGTATTCCTAGAGGAAAAGAGTTTTCTCATAAAAGTTATCTTCTAAAGGTTCTCCTTGTGTTTCTCACAACTATTTAAAATGCATGTTTTGAGATAAACATATCATTCATATCTTTGTGTATAAAAAAAGTTTGTTTGATTGTTCAAATAAATTGTATTCAAGGTAAAAACAAATTTTAACTTAAAAGACGCGTCACTTTTGAGCTCTAAGAGTAACCCAAGGAACGTCTATTAATTACGTCACATAAAAATTGACTTTTTATCCCCCCCCCTTGTCACGTTTTTGTATGGACCTCCAAATTTCCAAGTTATTCACCCAGCAGGGTGTTTCAGCCCTTTTTTTTTTTATTGATTCTTCAAATTCTTTAATTTTTTAAATATGTTTTCCTAACATTATCTTTTTATCTTAGAATACTACTTTTAGCAATATTCTTTCAATGTTGTATACACAAAAATCAACCTACTTTTGATTTCTGGTAAGTCTCTCGGCAACCATGTGTTAGCACCCACAATACTATCCAACACACTTCAAACACACTCATAACCGCTTTAGAGATTATATTTATATCTGGCAACACATACTCGAATAAATTGTATGTTTTCTCACTGCTTCGTTCTCCTCTGGCTGATGTGCTTCAGATGATGTATGAATGTGCGTAGATTAAACAATGTCAAATCGGTACCATGGTTGCCAGTATCTACGTCCACTAAACTGGATGGTATAAAGATCATTGAGTCTGACAAGGTCAGGTCAGAGTTGTGGTCGAACTCACTCATCTGCATTTTAATGAGCTGTTTCAATTGTCCAATACAAGGGCGGCTCTTTCGACGAATTACCAAAAAAAAAAAACACTTTTTAAAGAGTTCCTTTGCCATCCAAGCGCTTTTGGATGCCCTGTAGTATACAGGCAAATCCTTAAGATTTTTGAGTGCTCGAGGTCTGTGAGACTTTTCAATCAACACTTATGTTAATTGGAGCGACCCATCCATGTTGCTGCAAGGCATTGACGTGATCCAATCAGTATCTCCAATCCGCTCAATCAATCGTTTTGTTTTGTGATGTATTGGATGGACTTATATTATTTGAGATAACTCAATACAGAAGTTATCCACATTTTGCATCTTGACAGGCAATCTGTGAAGGCCTACCTAGTACCTTATAGTAAGATGCTTAGAGGTGCACCGGACGATTCGATGAGCTACCTCAATCATTTTTTTCCGTTTCTATGGGAGAAAAACGGTGTTTTGATGGTGTTGCTTTATCAATATATACACTGAAGATTTATTTTCGTAAATTAGCTTTCACTCGTTTCGAAAACATGGATTTTGTTCATAGAACAAATGTCTTGTAAGTTGTATGAAACATTCCTAATGCTTCTCATCTGGTGAAATTTTATCATTACACCTCTTTGTACAATGCACGAAATGAATTTCATGAAGATCAACCTATTACTGCTTCTCTTCAATCGTACTCATACATGTTGGTATTTCTGCTCGGGTGCGCTGGAATCATTGATTTTTTTTTTCAATTTCATACTGAGTCGATATAGAAGGCCTGCCAGTCCATCATGCTACCACCAGAGAGACGTTCCTTTTTTATTGATAACAACATATTCCTAGCAGTTTATATTGTTTTTGTACAATGCACGAATGTTCTTTCTGTAATAAATGCTTCGTGTTTTCGACAGTTACGCGTGTGGCATTGATTACGATGGTTGCTTCTTGAAAAGTACAAATTGACATACAACGAATACAATGAATAGATTCGTTAGTGCTACCTTCGATTTCGTAATAAAAACGAAATTCAATTTTCAGTGTGGATGAGTGGGTCGTGGAGGAACAGTACATTGTCATTACAAACTGTGAACAAACTCGGTGGTTATCCTGTATCCAACACGACTGTAAAGTGAATAATTCGACACATGACAGATGGAACTTGAAAATGACCCTTCTCTACTAGTTCACCGAGCGTTGTGTTCCCAAGCAACACCAAACCGTTATAATTAGTTGCAGCTACAAGATTGTGACTATTTAGGCCACATAGAAGTTACTGTTTAGGCCACATAGAAGGCTGTTTTCAGCCATAAACTTTGGCAGCGATTGTAGCTGTAAAGGTACGAACAAGAAAATCTCATATTAATGGGGAAATAGGGCAAAATAAGCCACTTTCCGAGCTTAGAACTGAATGAAACATACATCATTCGATTTCCCAGAGTTTTTAATATGAAATAGGATTCTACGCGGGCAAACCATTCAGCGGTGGTTGTAGTAACATTGATGCCAACTCAAAAAGACACATTTTGAGGGGTAAATGGGGTAAAATGGACCATTTTCCGGGCTCGGCGCAGGCTGAAAATGGCACCATTCGATTTCTCAGTGTTTTTCACGTACGGTATGGTCATTTTCATGTAGAAAATTCAGCGGCGATTGTGGATATATGAATAAAAGCTTAAAATCACACAAAGATAGGGTTAAATGGGGCAAAATGGACAGTTTATCGATTCTGTATCTAAACGAAAATAACACCATTCGATTTCTTAGACTTTTTCACGTAAGATAGGCTGTTTTCAGCCATAAACTTTGGCAGCGATTGTAGCTGAAAGGGTACAGAACAAAGAAAAATCTCAAATTAATGGGGAAATTGGGCAAAATAAGCCACTTTCCGAGCTCGGAACTGAATGAAACTTGTACCATTCGATTTCCCAGAGTTTTTAATATGAAATAGGAGTTCTACGCGGGCAAACCATTCAGCGGAGATTGTAGTAACAGTTGATGCCAACTCAAAAGACACATTTTGAGGGGTAAATGGGGTAAAATGGACCATTTCCTGTGCTCGGCACAGAGCTGAAAATAGCACCAATCATTTTTTGGCAAATTTCCCATAAGAAATGATATATTTCTAACAGCCAATCCAGCGGCGTCTCGTCTGTGGGAATTTGGGTCCGTTTTTCCCACTGTGCACAGGGTTGAAGACGGTGTAACTCTCTCTCTCTCTCTCTCTCTCTCTCTCTCTCTCTCTCTCTCTCTCTCTCTCTCTCTCTCTCTCTCTCTCTCTCTCTCTCTCTCTCTCTCTCTCTCTCTCTCTCTCTCTCTCTCTCTCTCTCTCTCTCTCTCTCTCTCTCTCTCTCTCTCTCTTTCTCTCTCTCTCTCTCTACGATTATGGTCAGATCTCAAAGTTACCAGAGTTATTCAAGTTGTAAGGTTTTGGTACATGTGTAAAGAAATTTATATGAAATGGTTGGAACCCAGTGAATTGCATAACACTGAAACATATGAACTTTCCTAGCTTTATATTTTATACACTAACCAAAAATAAATTAATCAGTCTATTGCAAGCCACCGGAGTAATCACTTGCCATCCGAAGTCTCTATGTTCCTCAGAGGTATCCTAAGTCCACTCGGTCTGACCCCATTTGTTACATGCTGTAGACAGATATAGTGGTATGAGTGATACCGAATCTGAAGGCGATCTATTTGAAGATTCGGTTGTTCGTCACAGCTTAGACGGAACTGAGCTCCCACCCTTTGTTACTGACCGAAAGACAAAACGTAAACAGTTGGTCATGGCTGAAGAACTGAAAACACAGCTAGCATCGTTAAAGTTGGAGCTAGATGAGCTTCGTCGTGTTGCGGCAGGGAATGCTGGTGATGCTAATGGTCGGAATAATGTGCCGGCGGAAAGGGTACCAGATTTTAGAGAAATTAGAGAGTATAGCAATCCGTTCGATCCTAAATCACCCTCGTGTCCAAATGCCAAAGCTTGGGTAAAGAACATAGATGAGATTGGTGATTTGTATGGCTGGACATCAGCTTTGCGCCTACATTGTGCTCGATTGAGTTTGGGCGGTTGTGCTAAATTGTGGTTCGAAGGTTTTCAGGCCACGATTGCGTGCTGGACGGATTTCAAGACCGAAATAATCAAGGGTTTTCCGTCTGCCAAAAATCCTATTTACTACCATAATTTGCTCTCGTCCCGAAAATGGTAGGTCGGAGAAACGGTAGAAGAGTATGTGTACGAGATGCTGGCAATGGGCCGAAAAGGTGCTTTCATAGAAGAGACCATCGTCACGTATGTAACCAGTGGTTTACGGTCGTATGTGAAGCGATCAGGTATGACGATCGAGAAAGTGTCAACAGTGCAAGCGTTGTTGGAAGAATTAAGATGGATTGACAGCGTAGATGCGGTAGCCAGCACCAGTAAGATAACCGATGCTGTTACTAATGCTAGTTCTGCAGCGAACATGAGTGATGAACGCAGAGAAACAGAACCAGTTGGCGCATCATGCTTTCATTGTCGAGAAATGGGACACATCGCCAGAAATTGTCCCAAAGTGAAATGCCATTTGTGTTAAAGGGTCACATGAAGAAGGAGTGTAAGAGTTTCGGGCAAAGAAAGCCGGGAACAAACCACGAAAATGATGCGGGTTGTGGACCAAAAAGTGTGTTCATTAAAAATGTAGAGGTAGCCGGACTCACGTTAAAAGCTCTGTTGGATACCGGAGGACGAGTATCAACGATTCAGGAAAAGTTTGCCAAACGGGTCGGTGAATTGAAGCCAAACCACAAGGTGCTACGTGGATTTGGGAAGAAGAAAGTGTGTGCCCAGCTGCAAGTCGATGGGATCATTCTTCAAGTGGAGCTTCAAGTTGTACCCACATGGGTGCAGGATACGGCAATTATTCTCGGAGAAGATGTGATCGATCAGGATCGGTTGGTTATGGTGAAGCGCAAAGGGGATGTGAAGTTCGCGTGGGAAAAAGAACCAGAGACGGAACAGTGTGAACCCATTTTGGCGGAACAAGAAGGAACATCGGGGGTGGCTCGAATGTACACGTTTGCGGTAAAATCGGAGACAGTGATCGATCCGCAAGTGTTAAACAGTGATGGGGGGCACCAATACAACCAACGGCTGGTTCGGATGGTACAGCAGTACAGGCACTGTTTTGCACTTAATATGAAGGAGATGGGATGTGCGAAATCGACGGTGATGAAAATCAATCTGACGAACGACTGTCCAGTGTACATGAAGCCTCGAAAACTAGACATCGAGTCATGCTTGCAGAAGCTGGCAGGGGCTCGGTTATTCATAACCATCGATTTATACAGTGGTTATTACCAGATTCCGTTAGATTCAGAGAGCCAGAGTTACACTGCTTACTCTACTACGGATGGACATTACCATTTTCTGAGAAAGCCCTTTGGGTTAGTGAACGGTTGTGCTATTTTTCAAAGAGCTATGAACAAAAATAGTTGAATTGCTGAAAAGGAAGAAAATTGTGGTAATCGCCTATATTGATGATCTGATCCTACCGGGCCAGGATGAAGAGCAGTTGTTACAGATGTTAAAAGAGCTCTTGGTGGTCCTACGAGACGAAGGTTTCACGATAAATCTGCAGAAGAGCCACTTTTTCAAAACATCTTTGTGCTTTCTAGGGTTTGAAGTTAGTGTCAATGGGGTGCGGCCGGGTGAGCTGAAGACAAAAGCCGTTGTAGATTTTCCAACCCCAACTTCCGTTCATTCTGTGCAGCAGTTCCTAGGGTTGTCTGGCTTTTTTAGGCGATTTGTACAAGATTACAGCATAATTGCTGTGTTGTACGACCCCAACGCGGAAATAGAGCTGCATACAGATGCTTCTAGTGTGGGCTTGGCCGGAATACTGCTGCAAAAGTGTGAAAGTGGATGGAAACCCGTCGGTTATTTCAGCAGGAAGACATCTAGGGCTGAGGCCATTTACCATAGTTACGAACTGGAGTTACTTGCGGTGGTGGCGAGTGTTGAGCGCTTCAGGCAGTATTTGATAGGGAGATTTTTTATACTGCGTACGGATTGTTCGGCGATTCGAGACACCTATACGAAAAAAGAGATGAACCCCCGAATTGCTGGTTATTTTTTGAAGATGTTTGAATACGATTTCCGAATTGAGCACCGAAGTGGAACAAGGATGCAGCACGTTGACGCTCTCAGTCGATCACCAATCGAAGAGCCGGCCGAAAATATCATGGTGTTAGAGATCTCGAATACAGATTTTCTGGTGAGCATGCAGAGGAAAGATGAGCAGTTGGTGGAAATCGTTAATTAACTCTCACGAGATCCGTTGTGCGATGCAGATAGACAGATTCACGATAACTATGTGTATGATAACCATCGGTTGTATCGCAAGGTGAATGAGCGAATGTGTTGGGTGGTGCCAAATACTGTAAGGTTGAGAATGGTGAAAAGTTATCATGATGAAAAGGGACATTTCGGAGAAGAGAAAGTGTTGGCGATGCTGGGCGAAATATTCTGGTTCCCCAAAATGCGGAAATATATTCGAGCCTACATTTCTGCATGCCCTAAATGTGCATATTTTAAAGTGAAGCAAGGAAGGCCTGAGGGTTTCCTGAATCCGATCCCGAAGACGCCGGTACCGTTTCATTCGGTACACATTGACCATTTGGGACCTTTTCCTAGGTCTGCTAAGGGAAATGAGCATATCCTGGCCATAGTTTGTGGATTCTCAAAATTTTTGTTGGTGAAGCCGGTGAAATCAACAAATGCAAAGCCTGTTATCGCGATATTGGAAGAAATGTCCAGTGTATTTGGTTTGCCGTCCCGCATAATTACGGACCGTGGAACGGCATTTACGTCAAGAGTGTTCAAGCAATATTGCGAAGATTACGGTATTGATCACGTATTGGTGGCCGTGGGAACACCGCGCGGGAACGGACAGATTGAGAGAAGTAATCGAACCATTCTCACAACTCTTCGTACAATGGTGGACGATGCGGATAGACGGTGGGATGAGAAGGTTAAGTTCGTGCAGAGTGTAATACAGCCCCAAATTCTACCACCAAAGTATCCCCAACTACACTCGTGCTGTCTTACAAGCCAAAAGACGTTATACAGAACGAAATAATCTCTTTTATTTCTACCGAGAACGCCACGCTATCAGAGCCTATAGAAGAGATTAGAAATCGGGTGGAGAGAGTCACTCGCGAGAACCAGATGAAGCAGAAGAAATACTACGATGAACGACGCCGACCAGCTGCCAGTTACGAGGTGGACGACTTGGTGCTGGTGGTGAAAGACCAATACATGGCAGGAGGCAGTCGTAAGCTGGAGCCACGGTACAAGGGGCCGTTTATTGTCATCGGAGTGCTACCAAATGGCCGCTACAGAGTGGCTACGGTCCCGAGACTCAGCGGTCGCCCCTTTTCAACTGTGTACTCGGTGGACCACATGAAGCGATGGTGCTAAGTAGTTGATTTAGATGAGATATCAATAGTTGGTGAGAGTCGGATAAGCGACGAAGAAGAAATTTGAATTAGAACATTTGTTTATTTGGAATAGAGCTATTTAATTGAACTTCGATGAGGACATCTTATATGTCTGGGTGCCCGATTGTAAAGAAATTTATATGAAATGGTTGGAACCCAGTGAATTGTATAACACTAACACTATACCAAATGAACTTTCCTAGCTTTATATTTTATACACTAACCAAAAATAAATTAATCAGTCTATTGCAAGCCACCGGAGTAATCACTTGCCATCCGAAGTCTCTATGTTCCTCAGAGGTATCCTAAGTCCACTCGGTCTGACCCCATTTGTTACACATGTTAGTCTTAAATTGGCTGTCATTCAAAAATTATGCTACTTAGCTGATCTGTTTCCTTCATTCAAAAGCTAAGAAAATTTCCTGCATAACAGTTTCACTTAAACTCGGACTTTAGCGTCATTTAGCGTCGGGGTATAAAACATCTGTTTTTTCAAAAGGTTTTATTTCACATTTTTTGCATAAAATACGCATACATTAAATTATAAACGTGATTAATATATCTATATACAGGGTGTATATAGATAGATTAATCACGTTTATAATTTAAACTGCCAAAAATAGGGGTGAAAAAAAGTTACGTTAAATCGAGGTAAAAGTTACGTTACATCGAGGTATGACTGTATTTGCATTATGAAATATAATAATGTTGAAAAATAAAAATATGGAGCAACCTGGATTCGAACCTCGAACGTTGAGGTTATGGGTTCAGTAACTCGCATACCAGTATATATCTACACTTAGATAAGCTCAAGTCAAGTAAGCACACAAACTGATGCGAATAAATTTTCAATATCTAGTACAGATTCTGAGTTCTATCAAATCTAAATATTGAGGTAATGGCTCCCGTCGAGAATGCCTCAGCGTATGCCGTTAAAGGGCGAACACGAAATTATTGCGACACCGAAAATGTCATGCCAATTTTCTTATAATGTTTAGAATCAAACCAAAATTTTAAAAATCAAAAGAAAAGTTAATCGATCGAGCCTTGAGTGTAAAATTGAACGCATTTTCGTTTGATGCCCTCCATCAAAGTCTTTACAGTGTCATCCGGTACCAGTTTCTCAGTTTTTTTTTTCCATTTTCTTAACATGTCCTTCTCGTCTTTGACTGTCTGCTTCATCATTGCCCAGTACTGCTCCACCGAGCACAGCTCCGGACCGTTTGGCGGATTCATGTCCTTTGGAACAAAATGGACAGAATTGGCCTCATACCACTCCAAGACACTTTTAGAATAGTGGCATGATGCCAAATCTGGCCAAAATAGCGGAGACTTGGTCGTACTGCTGCAAGAACGGCAAAGGCGCTTCTCGAGGCACTCAGATTTGTAGATCTCGCCATTTACTGTGCCCTTTGTCACGAAAGGCTCACTCCTCAGTCCGCGAGAGCAGATGGCCTGCCAAATGAGATATTTGGAGGCGAACTTCGACATTTTCTTCTTCTTAAATTTGTCGTCCACATAGAACTTGCTCTTGCCGGTGAAAAACTCCAACCCCGGAATTTGCTTAAAATCGGCTTTTATATACGTTTCGTCGTCCATCACACAGCAGCCATATTTTGTCAGCATCTTCTCGTAGAGATTCCGTGTCCGAGTTTTAGCCGTCGATTGTTGCCGCTCATCGCGGCAACGTAGATCTGGACGTAGATCTGGACGTAGATCTGCGACATGCCGATCTTTTTAGCCAAATCACGGCTTGAGACGTTGGGATTTGCTTTAATCATCCGCTTCACCTTTCCCTCCGTCTTTTTGTTCTCCGGTCTCGGTTTTCTTCCAGCTCCTTTGCCGTGGTCCAACGTCAACCGCTCCTGGAACCGCTTCAACACTCTGGAGACGGTTGAATGGTTAATGTTCAACATGTGACAGGTCAGGAAATTCCAGGTGTTTGGAAAGAATTTGTTCTCTCGACTCGCGTTGGTTCACCACCAATTTCGTTGAATCGAAAAACACGACTTGGAGTTTGACAGCATTTGTGCAAAATTTGGTTGATTTTTACCCAATGGTAAAAAAGGTTTTGCCCTGTTGAATGTGTCGCAATAATTTCGTGTTTGCCCTTTAAAGGCGTACAAGAAAAACGTCATTTGGAACCAAATCCATTCATTAGTCAGCCTTATGAAATTTCAAAGCATCGTTCATAAGTTGAAACTTAAGAAATTTTTAAAATAATGCATTATGGCATTTTCCAACCGATACTGCAACATCCTGTATAATTAGGATATATGGCATCCCTGGTGATGTATTAAAAAGCAAAACAAACAGCGTGAACTCGATTCAATTTACCTACTTCATTGCAATACGGGGGTCACTTCATTTGACTATGAAAAATGAACTGAACACGAACGGAAGCAAAAACAAACAGCATGAAAACAGATCGAAAGTAGTTTTATAGATGTTGATGTGTGATGTGCTCGAAAATTCGATTTTCGTTTGATATTGATGGTCAACAGCTTCATCGTCGCTTGGCGATAGTCAATTGACGATGACTTTGCCGGGCCCTGGTCCAGATATGGTTGTAGGCGTGCAACAGTTTCTTTTTTTTATGTAAAATAGTAATCGCTTTATCACTTCGTTGTGGATTTTTGTCGAGGCCGGGTGATGTCCGCCGCATCCAAATATTGTAGGAGCTCAGGCATGGTTAACTCTTCGTTGTATACTGCATTACTAGCACTATGGTATATTATTGGAATTTGTTCTTTTTTCCTTTTTATCGCTAAAAATGGCGCGTAGATGTACGTTTCGTGATCACGAACAACAGGTAGCTTCAATATTAAATTAATTGTGGTTAAAAATTAAACAAATGAAGGGAAAGAATGATTACTTTCATCATCAATTTAAAATTCAACCTTCAAAATATCCTAACTTTTGAATGGTGTTTAATCAAAATGATTAGTATATCAAAGTCTTTTTTAAGTGAAAGTAAGTTTGTTTGCATGTTTACTCCAACTCATGGAATCGTTTGGAATGATTAGCTGAAAGAAATAATATATTTTTTTATCTTCTCAATACGAATTTTGAATTGTTGCTGATCAAATTGATTATACTGCTCTTTGACTTTACAAATAAAACTTTCGTTCTTATCTTATCTAATCTATATATATAAAACAGAGCGGCATACGTAAGACCGCGCATAACTCGAGAACGGATCGTCCAATTTAAGTTGTTTTTTTTTTGTTCTGTTCGGCTACGCTCAAGAAACATTTATAGAAAGAGAAAGTTGGACAAATTTATGGGGAAAATGAAAACATCGAAATGATAGATTTTCAATACATTATGTATGGTATTTTTTCGCTTTGATCGAGTTATCCTTGACATGCAGCGGAGTTGACAGGTGTCCTTATAATTCTGCTTTTGGTTAATGTTCGTGGTCCAGCTTCGTTAGAGTCGTTTCAGACTGTGGGTGATCTACTATGTTCGACATATCGAGAGGCCTGTCAGCGGTTGCAATTGTTAGAAAACGACACACATTGGGATACAACACATTTCAATGATATTGTTACTGTATCTGCGATCAAATTCGTACCCTGTTTGCGATCATCATCTCGACAGTTTTCCATCAAATGTAGTCGAATTGTGGAACAAATACAAGGATGATATGGTTGATTAAATTTAACATCGAGTTCGCACAACAACTGTGAACTACGAGCTGGAAATTAACAATAAGATGCGCAACTAGGCGCTGATTTTGGTTGAATACATGAGTAAACACATATGCGGCAGTGACTCTTCAGCAAGAGAACGTATACGATACATTGGTGAAAGCGATTGACGACTGGAATGGAGGCGTGTTCTTCATCAATGTACCTGGTGGAACTTGCAAAAAGTACCTTATTTCATTACTATTGGCTTGGGTTCACTCATGATCAGATATTGCGGTGGCGGTTGCCTCTTCAGGGATTGCAGCCACATTGTTGGAAGGCGGTCGAACGGCTCAATCGTCGTTGGAGCTGCCTTTGAATCTCCAACTGACAGACGAATCGACATGCAACAATTCGAAGAATTCAGCAAGGACGAAAGTGTTGCAGTGTTGTAAGATCCTCATCTGGGACGAATGCACAATGGGACACGAACGAGCATTGAAGGCACTCGATCGAATTATGCAAGATCTGCGCAGTAACTCGAGACCTTTTGGAGGCGCAATGATGTTGTTGCCAGGTGATTTTCGACAAACACTGCCTGTCATTTCACAAGCCTTAAGCTTTCGTATTTGGAGCGATACGTAAAGAAGCGACAGTTGGCGAGAAATATGTGAGTTACCTTGCAAAACGATCCGTTTGCCGAGATTATTTCGAATCAATTGTTGGCGATTGGCAATGGATTGATTTCGTTCCCGCCGAATATCTGCCATTTCACAACGACGAAAGAGGAACTCATAACGAGTGTTTTCCAAACACCAGCCAGAATAATCAGGACCACGATTGACGAAGGATGCCGGGAATTTGAATTTCATAATTCAATATGTAATTCCTGGAGAATTGCATTCATTCAACTTAATTGATTGTGTGACTAATCCGGACGAAGTAACCAATCATCCAACAAAATTCCTGAATTCATTCGATCTACCAGAATTAACACAATATAAATTACCACTGAAAATTGGATCTGTTATCACCATGCTACAGAATCTCAATCAACCGAAATTGTGTGGTGGAACAAGATTGGTCGTTAAGCAACTCAAGAATAATGTCATTCAAGCAATGATACTCAAAGGCAAATTCAAGGGCGAGGAAGTGCCCAGGAATTCTACTTATTTCAAACGATTTACCTGTTGAGTTCAAACAAATACAATTTCCGGTTCGCCTGTAATTCGCCATGACAATCAATAAATCACAAAGTTAATCTTTGGAAGTGTGCGGGATTAATCTCGAATGCCCATGCTTCTGGCATTGTTGTTTATTAAGCTTTGTTCATTTACGCGCCGGATAATGGAACAAAGAATGAAGTCCACCACGAAGCACTGAATTGAACAAGCGCAAGATTCTGTCAACCTCTACAATCATGTAAATAAAGCATATAAATTCAAACAAATTCGAAAAGTATTTCATTCAATAAATATCTAAAATTCAAGTTTTGTAATCTGTTAGCGATCGCGAATGAACGATAAAAAAATTGAGGTGATAAGCAAGCCAAGTCTGGCTTAAAGTAACTTAAAAATAAAATTATCATGAATATTCGAAACTATTTGAATCCTAAAATAGATTAACAAAGTTCGCCGGGTCAGCTAGTATAATATAATACAAACGCAGCAGGTATGAGAAAGGATCCTGAAAATAGTTGGGTTGAATTGGGTTAGAGAAAAAAAAAATCAAGGAATACAACTGTCTTCAACAAACCAAAAGATTACTATGACGTCAATGTCAACAGCAAACTTAAAGCTTCTATTCCTCTCGAAATCCCAAGACAATCTGTTCTGGGATAAACGTTCCGGGGAAAAATCCTTAGATGGCCACAAAACGTTGCCACAAATAGCCTTCTAGGAAAAAAATCATGAATTCTGAAATCAATATTGCCAGGATTTTCTGAAAATGTTCCGAAATGACGAACCTGAGCACAAATCAACAGATGTCCAGTAAACGTTGAAAAAAATTCTACTGAAGTAATTTCATATACTTTGATACCCATACTTTCAGGATATCCTTCTAAATAAGTTCTTGGCCACTCTAGACCCCACTGGAACCTGTTTCGAGGGCCGTTGCTGTCTTTAGATGGCCCACAATGGAATAGAAATAGTTTCTAGGAAGTATTCCAAAGATTTTGGCATCCATTCCCAGAAATTCAATTGATACTCCCAAATAGTGTTTCCGTACTGGACCACAGCCCTGAAAACCTGGATTTCCGAGATCCAGGTGAATCAAAATGATCATTGTCGATAATTTTCATGAAGCATATGAGTTTTTGAACCTAATGGAGCCAGAAGAATTAAAACCGGTCAATAATTGCCAGAGATACAATCATTTGAATTTGGTGGGTGGTGGTTCTAACTTTAACTAAAGACTGTATTCGATGAAATTTGTACACACGCAATTGTTCGTAACTTTTTAGCGTGTGGGTAAAAATTATTGAAATTTTAACTGAATGTATTTCATTGTGTTGTGTCAATTGAGTTTCGTGAAAATCGGTCGAGTGATTTCAGTGATGGCTTCGAATGAAGAAATAGTGCGCCAACAAATTTTGGGCACTCACTTCGAAAACCCAAACGCTTCTCATCGATGGATCGGAAAACAGCTCGGAATCGCACATTCAACCGTATCTCATGTGATCAAAACGTTCAAGGACCGTAATACAACCAAGCGGAAAAATGGTAGTGGCAAAAAACGTGGCACATCAAATCCGGAGAAGGCCAGGATGGTATTGAACCAATTTAAGCGATATCCCAACATTTCGATCGATGTTGCGAAAAAGGCGAAAGTTTCAGTTTGTTTTGTGCAGAAAACAATGAAACGTTCTGGATTACATGTGTACAAGGTCCAGAAGGCACCGAACCGGAGCGATAAACAGAACTCGGTGGCCAAAACTCGTGCAAGAAAACTGTACAGGGAGTGGCTCACAAAACCGTTCTGCATTGTGATGGACGATGAGACCTACATCAAAGCCGACACCAAACAAATGCCAGGACAGGAACACTACGTCGCCACCTCTAAGTTGGCCGTTCCGGAGAGTGTACGGAAGAACAAACTGTCGAAATTTGCCAAAAAATTCCTTGTCTGGCAAGCGATCTGCGGATGTGGCAAAATGAGTCAGCCCTTCATCACCTCAACGGACCGTCAATGGACAAATCTACAAGGAAGAATGCCTCCAAAAACGACTTCTGCCGTTCTTGAGATCTCACGATGGCCCGACATTGTTTTGGCCGGATTTGGCATCTTGCCACTATGCCCGGCCCGTCTTAGACTGGTACAAAGATAATAATGTAGTTTGTGTACCAAAAGACGTCAACCCTCCGAACACTCCGGAACTTCGCCCAATTGAAAAATGTTGGGCAATCATGAAGGCAAAGCTCGTTAAAACTCCAAAACTGATAGAAAATGAACTTGAACTAAAGAAAGTGTGGTTAAAAGTAAGCAAGCAAGTCGGTCCTATCATTGCCCAAAATTTGATGAAAGGGGTCAAGGCAAAGGTGCGAGCATTTGGGTTGGGAGAAGAGGTTCAAACCCAAAACCAATGATGTCAAAACTTAACCATTTAGTAGATCTTTATTTCCAGAAAGTTTGAAAAGAATCGGGCTCAAGGAAAATTTTTGGTGACCTATTTTGTGTGTCCAAATTTCATCGAATACAGTCTTTAAGATGTCAATGAGTTTTAGCTTCCTGTTATAGAGTAAATCGGAGCATTTAGAACACTGGGTTGAAAGGCGGTGAAACGCATAGAACAGAAGTACAGAACTAAACATTAAATTACGCAGTTCAAGTGCTGTGGTGTACCAGATGAAAGCAAAGCGTGTCCCGTCAGTAGTCTGAGTCAACTTTAGAATTTCAGGAGCTGCCAAAACTAATTTCGGACAAATCGACAAAGATTTTTCATTAGGGCCTAACTGACAAACGTGAACAATGGCTTTTTCCGCGAATTCCTCGTCATTGAAAACTGGCCTAATCAATCCACCACGGTTATTTCGAAGAGGAAGAGTTTACCTATCCGATAGAGTTGGATGCTTTCGTACCACGAAAAAATTAGGAGGCTAGGCTAGAAGCCTTTGTTTACGCTTGTCAGTTAGGCCCTAATGAAAAACCTTTTGTCGAATTGGTTAGGAAATTATTATCGTTCACGGAAAACAATAACGAATTCGTTGAAAGTATACAAGAGGAAGCCCAACATGTCCGTCAGAGATGTTGTCATAAAAATCGTCAATCGTCAATCAGTTCGCACGCGTTTTTAATTTGCTCCTAGCCACGTGCTTTTGTGTCTACAATAATTTTTGCATACGTTTGTTTTTGTTCTGAGTGCTGTTGTTTTGCCGAAAATTTAAAATAAAACAAAAATGAGTTGTGAAATTTGCTCGTTGGACTCTTCCGTTGACTCAGTCATGTGGACATGTGTGGGATGTTCTCGAAAATTCCATGCCGCGTGTGTGGGTGTTCTAGTGCCACGGAACTCTCTCCGTAAGAAGGACAAAACAGTGATTGATACCTCGTCATATGTACTCCCGTGTTGTGACTCGTGCCAAAATCTCATCACGGCTAGTTTTGAGTTCAATGAGCTTGTCAAGCAGCAAGCTCAATTGACCGATCAGGAAAAAAATCCTCGAAATGCAAATGCATGCCAATACGGAGGTAATGCATAAACTCGTACTCCAATTGGATAAGCCCAACATCGTGCAACATACGATGGAAGGCATGGAAAGTTTGCTTAACAGTATTAAAGATGAACTGTCGTCAATCAATAAAAACAGCAGTCTTGCAGGCAGTGTCGTGGCTATAAAAAACCACATTACCTCGGTATTTGAAACTGCAATGAAGGCATCAAAAGACAATGTGATTACCTCATTGAAAACAGTGACGTCAAAAATATCAACTGACCTGCGCAACATGAGTAGCGCAACAAAAAAAATCAGTCAGCTGTCTCTTGATACAGCTGCCAGTTGCAGTATGAATTCAAATCCATTAGTGGGTCTCGACATTCTAGACGAAATAAAGTCACTGTCAGCGAATTTGATGTCATCACAGAGAGTCGCACCTTTACCTCTAACAGCTGACTCATGCCCCAGTTTGGAAGTCGAACTAAACAATCAAAAAGAAAACTCAGGATGGCGACTTCTGGGCACTAGGAAGGTGTGGAAAGCCAACTGGACTGAGTATGATGAGCGTAAACTGCGACGTATAGCTCAACAAAAACAAGCAGACAAAGCTAGAAAACGGAGAAGGCTAAATAATTCCAACCACCAAAACAACACTTTTGTAAACAACCCAGAACCCAGAAGCGATTTCAGTTTGAATTTCAATCGAGATTACTACTCTAATAGCAACACAGTCTTTGGAAATAGTAACGCTATCCAAACGGAAAATCGTGGCATGATTAATTACAATACGAATTTTCTTCCACCGGATCGCGAACTTCTTGCTGCAGCAAAAAACCAGTTCTCCAGACCTCCCACTAGTAACCGGCCGACGATTCGTTTTGAATGAGGACAAACCTTAAACCCTTACCCGGAGAATGAACCATCCAGAACCAGCTCACATCATATGACCTTCGACAACTCTACTGCAGCATGCGAGATGTGCACATGTAGGCACATGTCTTTTCAAAGAAATTGACGAACTCTATAGAGGAAGTAGATGACAACGGTTCTGAAGAACCAGATGATTTCCCGGTTTTAGCGAACTCTCAATATCAGGAAGGTGAGATAATTAGTACTAACAGTGGTAATAAAAGGTAGTAATTTACTGTCAAAATTTTAATAGGATGAAAAGTGCTTTGAAGGTGAATGAAATTTATAAACAAGTAGAGGCGTGTACTTACGATGTAATTTTAGGAACTGAAACAAGCTGGGATGCAAGCATAAATAACGAAGAAGTCTTTGCAGATCGCTTTAATGTATCTAGAGATGATCGTGATAAACTATTATCCGAAAAAAAGGGGGTGGCGGTCTTTTAATAGCTGTAAGTGCTAATTATGATTCAGAACAAATTTCTTCTCGCAAGTGCAAAGAGTTTGACCATGTTTGGGTAAAATTTAGCATCGATGATCAGATTCATATTTTTGCCGCAGTTTATTTCCCTCCAGAATATGCAAACAAAGAGTCATTTGAATTGTTTTTCAATCTTGCTGATCGAATTATTGCAAATTTTGAGCCTGATGCAAATGTTTATATGTATGGGGACTTTAATCAACGAACAGCAAATTTTACGTATATGAGTCTCTCTTAATACCAGTTGTCGGTGATAATGAAACACTTCGTATTTTGTTTGATAAAAGTGCAGAAATTGGGCTAAATCAAGTGAATTACGTAAACAATCTAAATAACTGTTATTTGGATTTATTGTTCACAAATATGACCGATGACTTTTGCGTATCTGAATCACCAGCTCCACTTTGGAAAAATGAAGTCTTTCACACTGCTATTGAATATTTTCGTGCATGGTAAATTCAGAATGTTAGATAATAGTTTCTTGGAAAAATTAAACAAGAGTTAATTTGCATCGAATGGCAAACTCTTTTACATAATGATGACTTGCATAAGGCTGTGGACACATTCTATAGAGTTATATATGATATTTTAGAATATACCGTGCCCAAAAAACAAAGAAAGAAAAAAAAATATCCAAAGGTACCAACTTGGTACAATAGATCGATTATTAATCTGAAAAACAGAAAACAAAAAGCTCATAAAGCATTCAAAAGGAATAGAATTAACGAAAATCTTTCAACATATCTTGCAATATGCGATCAACTGAACTTAGAAATGAAACATGCATATACAGAGCACAACGCACATGTGGAAAATAATATCAAGTCAGATCCTAAATCTTTTTTTAGGTTTGCTAAAGAGAAACAAAAATCTACAAATTTCCCATCAACAATGCATTTGGATAGCAGGGCTGGTAGCACGCCATATGAGAAAAGTAATTTATTTGCTGATTTTTTTCAAAACGTTTATGCATCTCATGATGAAACGGAACGCGATCATCAATATTTTTCATACCCTCCAGATCCAATGAAAGACATATCAGTATATAATGTATCTCTTCTGGAAATTTTACGAGGCCTAGAAAATGTGGATGCTTCAAAAGGGGCTGGGCCTGACGGCTTACCACCTATATTTCTCAAATCCCTTTCCAATGAGTTAGTTAAACCGTTATTTTGGTTGTTCAACTAATCATTGGACTCTGGTATTCTGCCTTCTAGATGGAAAGAATCTTATTTAATCCCGATTTTCAAAAGTGGAAAAAAATCCGATATTAAAAATTATCGTGGTATTGCTTTATTATCTTGCATTCCGAAGTTGTTCGAGTCCTTAATTAATGACAACATATTCTCACAGGTGAAAACCTTAATAAATGCCAAGCAACATGGTTTTGTTAAGGGGCGATCAACTGCTACTAATTTGATTCAATTTATAACATTCTCCTTAAACGCAATGGATAAAGGGAATTGTGTAGAAGCGCTTTATACTGATTTTAGTAAAGCATTTGACAGAGTTGATATACCACTGTTACTTTTTAAATTATCTAAGTTAGGTTTCAATCCTAGATTACTAGAATGGATCGAGTCATACTTGACAAAAGGAACGCAACGAGTAAGATATGAAGGATTTTTTTCTAAAATTGTTAACGTCACATCCGGGGTACCACGAGGTTCTCATTTGGGTCCACTACTGCTTATTTAATTTGTCAACGATGTGGAGCACATATTGAAACGCCTAAATGTTTTTATATATGCAGATGATATGAAACTTTTTTATGGAAATAAGTAACACAACCGAAGATTTTCAACATGATGCTGACAACTTCCACAACTGGTGTAAGAAGAGTTTACTAGAACTTAATGTGAAAAAATGTAGTTCAATATCATTTACAAGAAAGCAAACTAGGGAAGCGGAACCTATCATGAGCTCAATAAGCGAACCTCCAGTGGAAATCGGTGAATATGCACTGAATACCGAACACAGAGTACACAAGTTATTCACAATTTATTCGTCCACTTAGTGTTAATCGTTTAGCAACACACAAAACATTCGACTCTGATCATTTTCTTCCAATTTTATACGGAAAAGTTGCCACTGCTATGTACCTATATTAATAATATCACGAAAACCATTAATCCCATCTGTGTACATATGTTAATATGTACTGATTTTAATCAAGAAAAAATACAAACAAGTTTACGCTCTTCACTACTACACCCAAAAATGAAGTAGATCATTTGACAGTACTTCACGTGTGTTGGGTAGCATGCATATAACCAAGACAAAATGAAAGGGTTTGTTTGTTATTCTTCCATGAGAATATTGACAACAAGGCTCACCATACCGTTGGGCATAGAATGCTCTATGAATGATTGAACACGCACACCAGCGTTGATGTGTTTGCTATACAGTATATGAGCAGTGCAACATCAAGCAGATATACGTCGATTGTAAACACGGCTCAAGAATAGGTGCAAGCGTTTTTAAATTATTGTGAAAATTAATCCCATAGTTTTTTAGTATTTTATCACGTATTTGTAGATTCTCGTGTGGCTAGTGTAATAAGTGAAGTGTGATTTTTATGGTTTGTGCAATTACGCACCGAAAATGTGTGAGGAGAAAGTG
This sequence comes from Aedes japonicus, assembly GCA_034211315.2. Lineage (NCBI taxonomy): Eukaryota > Metazoa > Arthropoda > Insecta > Diptera > Culicidae > Aedes > Aedes japonicus. The sequence continues at coordinate 87,299 of JASCZW010006562.1, forward strand.
CAATTAAAGGAAAAACTTTGAGTCTGGCTCGAGAATATTCCCTAGTACGGTTAGATCAATACGACGAATTTGTAGTGCAAAGGTAAGAAGTTGTGTTGAAAATCTGACTGCTCATTATTTTTACGAAATTTAAGTCTCCGAAACGTTTTTGTAGCTTTCAATTATATTCAAGACCAAATTTTATTTGCGAGGATTGTATATTCTTGGTTACTGCGTGCATTAATTGGAGAAATTAAACATCTTTTGAAGTTTGAAGTTGGATGGCTGCAGAATGTGATGGATATATGTACTATGGTGAGAATAGGTTCCGTTTCCCTACAATGCAGAAAACTTTTAGTCTTGGACAGAATAATATTGAAAGATGCAGCCAGATGAGAGACTAAGGTGTAATACTCGACTCTAAGCTAACTTTTGTTTATCATTATAACAGCATTATTTATAGATCAAGCAACATGCTTGGATTTATTAAACGATTTAGTTTGCACTTCAACGATCCTTATACGATCAAAGCACTATATGTAACGCTTGTGAGACCCCTACTTGAATACTGCAGCATTGTTTGGGCCCCATATCAAGAAACGCATAATAATCGAATTGAATCAGTTCACAAACAATTTGTACTATTTTCTCTACGTAAGTTAGGTTGGACTACCTTTCCGCTGCCATCCTATGAATCACGATGTTTATTGATCAATTTAGAGAGATTACAAAAGAGAACAGACTTTGCTATGGTAGCTTTTATAAATGATGTCATTGCACAAAGGGTCAACGCCCCTGAGATATTGGAAAATATAAATTTTTATGTTCCTATCCGCTCACTCAGAATCAGAAATCTTTTTATATTAGCAATCATAGAACAAACTATGCAAAAAATGGACCTTTGAACAAAATGATGTCTTGCTACAATGCAAATTGTGAAAGAATTGATATTACAATGAATAAAAACACTCTTAGGCAAACATTCTTTTCAAGGTTAGCTAGGCATTGATCGATAAGTTATGAAGTAAAGTATTTAATGTACTCGAAATGGTCACGCCATACGAATAATGTAAACCAGGCACTATTTAATCTAATCTTATGTATTTTATTACCTCTAGTATAACTAGGATTAAGAACAAAATGTAACAAATGTAACATATGGTCTACTCCTGATTGACGACAATAACGAACAAAAAGTGAATGTTTTGGCCTGACTGATCCCCGAAATGCTAAAGGAGTTAATTAAGCAAAAAATCGGGCTCGAAAGCTTATAATTCAGTGTTAACCAAACATACAGGTTGCATCGTACAGGACCATGGAACATACGTGAAAGCTGATTTTTCGCAAATCCCTGGCAATAAATTATTCACTACGAAGGACCGAGAAAGCCTAGAGTCTAAGTTTAAAGAACATTACATTTAAAAACAAAGCAAAAAAATACCTCTTTTGACTAGCCATCTGAACGAGCGGCTAAAATTAGCCAACCATTCATCTCAACCGGGAACATAAACAGTGAAATGTACATCAAAGAGTGACTTCAAACACGCCTTTTGCCACTTCTAAAGCAGCATTCTCAAAGCACCCTGTTTTGGCCCGGTTTGGCAGCACAGTGACGAAAAAAGTGGTACAATGAGAACAATGTCATTGTGGTACCTCATGACATTATTCCTCCAAGCTGTCCAGAGCTCCGACCGAACGAGAAATTTTCTGGCAAAAATGAAGACTGATTGTCGGAAAAAAGGAAGGAGAGTGTCAAAATCGGTTCAAAATTTCAAGCAAAAGTGAACAAAAGCTTACAAAACCAGAGGAGAGAAGCTTGTCCAAACCTTGACGGTAGGAGTCAAGTCAAAGGTCCGAAAGTCTGAGCGCGAGGTGGAATTAAATCTATTATTGCAAAAGAGTAGAGGAGCAATGATGAGGAATATAAATGAAAAATAAAGCGTTCATGTGATGATGATACAACATTTATTTCCGGACACACTTTCAAAAGAAACTAGCTCTAACATTTTTAAAGTACACAATAAAGATAGAACGAAAGGTTGATATGAACCTTGCAATCCTTTGCGATGGTTGTAGTCGATGGTTGTGTCGACTTATCAAATTGCTTGAATACATTCACGCAGAACTGTTATCGGCTTAGTGTCAAAAGATGAAGTCGAGTGGACGATTGACCAATGAAAAATAATCAAAATAAATCAAGGTGTTTGATTTGTGCTTCACTTGTCCCACCGTGCATCGACGAAGAGCAAACAAAAAGGTGATTACGGCGCTAATAGTAGCAGTTATAGTATTAGTAGTACAATCATCCATTAGGGTAACCAATAACCACTCGAAATGCTCATGCCTCGAGTGGCCCGACAAGAGTGTCTCATCCCCGAGCCTACTTTCAATGTTGTTCAGTTGTCGTGGCAAGCTGAATGTGTGATTGTTTCGAATCGTCTACCTGTCTGTCGTTGCTGCTGCTGCTGCTGCTGTGGGATAGCAAGTTGAATTTTCGTCCTCTGTCCTTTCAACCACCCTCGCACTAAAACAATCAAAAAAGCGGTAATCCTCTCATCCATCACACGACCTCAGAAAAAAATACTATTCTCTTCCCTCGCACTGAACAAGCAACCGACTTTCCGTGGACGTTTCTCGCACTCACTGTAACACTACCGACCAAAGAATGGCATAGATGTGACCATCCTTCCTCTGCTGGTGGGATCAAGAAAGAAAACCCTAAGCATAATCCCACGAGCGACGAGCACCGACGAAAGAAAACGCAATGAAAAACAAAACCGATTTAACCACTGAACATCCTCGTGCGACTAAATACAGTCGTCAGTGTGCGAAAGATGACACGACTTTCCACCAACCCGTCACTACAAACTATGAAAAAGGACACGACGACGACGACGTTGGGTTTCACTCTGCGGAGGCCGCACCTGGACATTTCACTACGACGTTTCCAGGAAAAGTAAGCGCGACGCTCCAGGGACTGGTTACAAGCCGGAACGAGGCACTCTCCTCCCACGTCAACGGGAGCCAAGGGTGATGGGAAAAGCTCCAACGAAAAACACGGCACTTAATGCAAACACTTTATCATTTCCATACATCACCCGAAACCAAGCGTCTCCACCGGCATCCACCCATCCGCAGCGACACCGACCGACCGTTGACCGACTATATTTCAGCGGCCTTATCCAGGAGTTGATGCCGTTTTAGCGGAAAAACCGGCGCACAACACAAAAAAATTAAAGTTATCAAGCGTTATCCGAGCAGCGTGTTTTAATGCAGAAGCGAACGGCGGTTG